>CAJNIZ010044142.1:36339-52065 GCA_905231905.1 Symbiodinium pilosum | reverse complement strand
AGCCCGGCGCGAAGAATTCGAGAGATGTTGTAGTGACGGGGGCACATCTTAACCACCTGGTAACCCTAAGGGTCCAAGGACCCAAATAATAGGGTTTTAGGGCCCAAATACCATTAATATCACAGTATTTGGGCCCTAAAACCCCATAATTTGGGTCCTTGAACCCTTACGGTCCAGAATTCGAATCCTTGAAGCTGTTTGTGTCATACTGTGAGACCTAACACTTGCGGCTGGTTCGTCGACATGCCCCGAACCCTGATGCTGCATGTCATATGTAAACCCTCAACCCTAAACACCAAGCATCCTAAGAAGACACAATGAGCCTTCAGTTTGCTGAGGCTGCACCCTACACCCCAAGTCCTAACCGTCAGTTTAGGATTTAGGGTTTCGGGCTTAGGATTTGGGTTTGGGATTTAGGGTTTAGGGTTTAGGATTTGGGCTTAGGGTTTAGAATTTAGGGGTTAGAATTTAGGGTTTAGGATTTGGGTTTAGGGTTTAGGATTTAGGGTTTACGGTGTGGGTTTAGGGCTTAGGATTTGGGCTTAGGATTTCGGATCTGGGGTTCAGGGTTTAGGGTTCAGTCTGCTGAGGATAAGATCCTGCAGCTGGTGCCAAACCAGGATGCTTTCAGAGAGACGCTTCGATTTGTCCGGGCCCTGACACTGGATCAACGTTACGCGGTTTAGTGTTTAGGGTTTAGGATACTTTTTAGGGTATGGGTTTCCTTATATGGGTGGTTGTCAAAATTATGGTCCCTTTTTGGATCCCTATTATAATACGGCACCTAATATTTAGGGTACCCAAAAACCGACTCCCGAGCTGAGTTTCACTAGTTTGTAGTTCCCTCGCACATGGAACAGCAGCCACCAACCCAATAGTGGGGGTGGTTGGTACGACTCAGACCGAACCCTTTTTTTTTTCCTAGGGTAGTGTGGGCTGGGTAAGATTGACCTGAGTGTCCAAGTACCCCGTATCCAAGTACTTGCGGTTTAAGTGACAGCACGTAACACAGGCTTCAGTTTCAGAGGGGGGTGCGGAGGTCTAGTACGGGGAGGGGAGTGCGTATGATCATATATGCTCATGTATGAACGAAGTTCCTCCAGAGCCCTGATAGAATGATGATATTTCACAGTACCCTACCGTAGGGTTCCAAATGCCCATCGTAGATGTTATCGTAGTTCTTATTCATAGCCTTATAGTCCCCCTTTAGGAGATAGAATATGGGGTATATGGTATATATGGGGATCTTATTATACTATGCCCAAAGCCATATTCTATCTACTTGAGGGGGACTATAGACCTCCTTGGTATACTGTGCTTCGGACCTCTCGCGAATGTCTTCGTTAGCAAATCGGGCCCCGACCAAAGTCATGGTACATTTGTGTTCACCAACCACACAACCTAGGACAGTAAACTCTACTTCTCACATGAGCTACTGTCAATGTTATAAAGTTGGCAAGCTACCACTAAGGGTGGACATAGTGGTCCTTGTGGTGGTTTAGTATACATGCTAATGTTGCCTCTAATCGGAACCCATGTCCACGAACTATACGGGAAATAGAAGTCCCTACAATCCCCTGTTTGATTCCAGTGTCCATGTCATTTTCCATTTTCTCGTCGATTTGATTTTCCATCCTCCCTGAACCCTAAACCCTAAATCCAACCCTGAATCCTAAACCCTGAGCCCTACACCCTAAATCGTATAAGTATAACGAGAAATACTGAGTGTAGCTTACCCTAAGGGTCCAAGGACCCAAATAATAGGGTTCTAGTTCCCAAATACCATAAATGATATAGTAGTTGGGCCCTAAAACCCTATTATTTGGGTCCTTGGACCCTTAGGGTTACATGAGACAAGCGCTCGTTCAGGTGAAGTGCTGGGCCCGGAGGTGGATGTCACAGGGTTTAGGGTTCAGGGCTCAGGGTTTTAGGGGTGTAGGGTATAGGAATCAGGATGAATCAGGTTTGAGGGTGTAGGAGGTAGGGTTTTAGAGGCGTAGGGTAGGGTTCACGGATTAGAGTTTTGAGTCTAGGCTTCTGTTTTGTGGCTTGGGGTTTTACGGATGTAGTGCTTGGGATTCAGGTTTAGGGGTGTAGGGTTTAGGGTATTAGAGGCGTAAGATTTCGGGAGAAGGTGCAGTTCATGTAATGTGGATGCCTGAATGTTTACTAACGATGATGTTTCATGTGCTCCTTGTGCAACTCCGTACAATGCACCCCGCAAACTCCATTTTAATTCTTCAGGGTCCAACATTGCGTAACTTGAGTACAAGGTGTAATGTTTAGAAGATGTAGAGGTTCAAGGGTAGTTACCAGTCTGGCGCTTTGAGGTTTACCGAGCTTATATGGGGGAGATCTCGAAATGCCGGGGAAGGTTCATAGGCATTCAAAGGTGGGTATCCCTAAGGGTCCAAGGACCCAAATAATAGGGTCTCAGGCTCCAAATACTATAGCATTAATGGTATTTGGGCCCTAAAACCCTACTATTTGGGTCCTTGGACCCTTAGGGCGAACATACGGATCTTCGGGAGCCAGGGGAGGGCTTCTGGATAGTCATAGCTGGAGTTCGGAGCACCTAAAAAAAGGGCTATACGACAAGAAAAACCTGTTTCTGACCCATCGTGCGCCTGACCAAGGGCATGATCCTCCGGGAAAGTCTGCAGGGCTTTAGGGCTTATGAATGGGTTTTGCCACTGGGGCGTAGAGGTTCAGGGCAAATCAAGAACAATGGCGCCAGAGAAGGACGGGTGGACTTTGCCCTAAGGGTCCAAGTACCTAATAATCATATATTTACCCAAAACCTGTACTATAATTACTATTATCCAAGACCTAAGTACCTAATTATTGGGTACTTGGACCCTCTGGGTTGTACAGCAGCAGCACTCAAACTCGGGCCCGAAGATGCTGTTGGAAGCCTTAAGGGTCCAAGGACCCGAATACTAGGGGTTTAGGACCCAAATACCATTAATATTATGGTATTTAGGCCCTAAAACCCTATTATTTGGGTCCTTGGACCCTTAGGGCAGTATTTCACGTGCCTGTTACAAGGATCATTGTTTTGGGCGTATGTGCAGGAAGCCTTATGTTTGGGAATGCGCAGTATAAGTGCTACATCCAGGAGGAAGTGAGTATAGATAACCTCATGACGCCAAACTGTAGTAAACTCACCCCGACCTCACCTAAATTTTGATTTACGTCCGCACATTGCCCTACTTCACCATTCTAATTGTTATGCTTTAGGCAGCGGCAGTTGAGTATCCCTAACCAGGGCAAATTCAATACTCCCCGCCCCCGCAGTAAGAGGCCCCCCCCCACCCAACGCCCTTTAGAAAATGCATGGCCAATATAGCACAATAACAACTAGGGGTGGATGGGTGGGTGGGAGGGCGGGGGTAGCAGGGGGAAGGGGTTAAATTTGTAGACAGCTATTGGTGTTCACCCCTCCTTGTTCCCGGTGCTGTATAAAGTATGTATTCAAGTCAATAGTATAGCTCATCATTCCTTATACTAATATGTATACTTATGGTAGAGGAAAATGCGAGTAGACCTCAAGACTTTTTTTATTCGTAACTATTTACCCCCCTAGGTACAGAATCCCAAGAAAGCCTTCTGTAAAGTCAGCTTCCATTTCATGTCCCAAGTTGTTTTCCATTTGGTTCTGCATTGCTGGAGAAGTATCCTGAAACGCTACACGCCACAGAAGGTGTTGGATATAGCTTGTGCGCCGCCCTGAACCCTATACCCTAAATAGTTTCCCATTGCTGAAGAACTGAAGACCTCCAAACCTTGGCAAGCTCTTGGTGCTGTTTAGGGTTTAGGTTTAGGATTCTTGGCTTAGCCAAGTTCAGGGGTTTCCCGGTTTAGGGTTTAGGGGTTTCGGGTTCAGGGTTTTAGTGCTTTAGAGTTTAGGGTTTAGGGTTCATGAAAGCACCTCTGCCTCAACAATCTTGTGAAAGCGCCTCTGCTTCTCTTGCAGACAAGCCCTAAGGGTCCAGGGACCCAAATAGTAGGGTTTTAGGGCCCAAATACCACAAACATTATGGTATTTGGGCCCTAAAACCCCATTATTTGAGTCCTTGGACCCTTTGAGAAGTACACGCTCCAACACAAGCATACTCCCCGAAATGCACCAGGCGTGGGATATACTCCAACGCCGGAAACCTGCGAGGGATCGGGTTTGAGGGTGTACCTAGAGTAACCTAGACCCTTAAACATCTTTAAAATGGTAAAGATACCAAAATATTAGGTACAACACCCATTTCCTTAGGTATTTAGGTTACCAGATAGGATTTAGGGCCATTGGTTTTGGAATCTCAGCGCAGATTTCTGGATAGTCCGGGGCTGCAGGAAGTGAGGGGGAGGGCCGAGATGCTGGTGTACTTGGAGAGTTTAGGGTTCAGGATTTAGGGCTTAGAGTTTAGGGTTCTGGATTTAGGATTTAGGGTTTAGGGTTCGGGATTTAGGGCTTAGGGGAAGTAATTAAAGCACAGGTAGAACTGACTCTCACAAGCCGACTGCGACCACGTTAAAACTTACAGGTATAAGCAGTGTATACTTGCCCGCAACCACCATGTAGGATCGCCTGGTACGGGAAAGCCTAGATCCTTAACCAGAATGTTCATTTGGCTCCTGTTATGGCCCAGTGCCTTGTTCCCCCGTTCAAACTAAGACCTTTTTTTTCAAACACCATTCTAGTACCCTTGAATGGGGATATGAGCCATTGTCTAATAACCCCCTTTTAAGGAGTTGAGACTATAGCTCATATTTTGGCGCTTAAACCCTGATAGAGGGTAGGCGGAGGGTCCAGGTTCGGATTTTGTTCTTGTGCAGGTGCATATTCACTGGGCCCAGGGTAGTCCTCCCAACTTGAGGGTTTAGAGAGTCAGGGTTTGGCTTTAAGGGTACCTGAACCCCAAAGGGCTATATTTCTGGTTTTCGGCTGTTATTCTACTTACTTTCGAAGTCCAGGTATAGCAACTTTACCCGATTGGGGGGACGACGTGCTACGGGAATCCCAGAAAGGCCATCGTTTCTCCTGACTAAAGCCCAAGTCATGTTCCGCCAGTCAGAAGCAAACAGTCCTGCCTCAGTGAATGGAAGAGGTGCTTCAAATCAAGGAGAAGGCGGCCTTAACCTACAAACCAAAGCTTGATGCGTGAGGAAACGCCGTAATTTTCAGAGGCTCGACCTTCAACGTATGACGCGCCCATGACCGCTGCAACGATTTTCGCACAGGGCTCCACATCAGCCTTCAAACTGTCCTAAAATGGTCAAAGGTGGCTTACGAGGTTCGGCTCCACCATGTTTTTCAGGCTACGCTTGCCTTCTCACCCACATCTCCGTTCAGATGCTTAGGGGAGCCTATTGAAGCTATTGCAGCACGCCCTGAACCCTGAACTGAAAATCCTGAATTCTAAACCCTCAACCCTATACCGTAAGCTAAACCCCGTGGGAACTTGGAGGCGGGTGTCCAGAAAAATCATCTTCTTCTTTGATATGGGTTGTAGTATTTTTCAAGAAGAACCTTGCTTCAATCGCCAAAACAAATTCTGTATATCCACATATATACCCTAAGCCCCAAAGTGTGTTATACATCCATATTTATAACCCGGTAAAATAGGGACTCAAGCGCAGCGCGAGTACCCGAACGCAGATCTTTAAGACAGCGCCCTGAACTTATTTTACGTACGCTAAGACTCTCCTAGCACCCTGCATTAGGGATATCTGGCCGCTAAAAGCTTGTACATGGGGCCTATATAATAGAAGGTAGGTGGAGGTTTAGAGGATGTAGGGGTAGGGTTCAGGTCTCAGAGTTTAGGCTGTTGATAGAGGAAGCCCCGCACAACCTTCAGCCCACAAAATGCCTAGCGGTTTCACCTAGATGTGGGACCTTCTTTCTGCAACATTGCCTCCATCAGCAGTAGTCCTACAGTGGAATTATGCTGGGATAGGGTCTGAAAGGCCACATCCTTAGTTTAGAAGATCTGGTCTTTTAGCTCCTCAAGGGTTTTGGCAACCAGAACCCCAAAATTAGGACCCTATTACTCTCATATGATGGTCTCATTTTTGGGTGAGTTGGGTTTCCAGAACCATGAACCCTAAACCCTAAACCCCTAAAACCTAAACCCTAAATTCCTGAGGTCTTGGGCTTCTTCGGTGGAATCACCTGGGCCTTGCTTGTGGCCCGGGTTTGCCAGAATCTCAATCCTAGAGGGCCCAAGTAGCCCAATGATTTGGGCTTTCGGCGAATGGGTTTAGGGTGTAGGGTTTAGAGTTTAGGGTGGGCCCCAATAATGGGGGCTTTAGGCCACAAATACCGTAATCTGAATGGTCCTACACCCTAAGCCCTAAATCATTCCAATCCTAGTATTTGGATCCTAGAGCCCTTTCATTTGAGAGCTTGGGCCCGCGAGGAATGTTTTTTGTGAAGGGTCCGAGGTGTAGGATGAGTAAAGGCCTTCGGTAAGTTGGGTTGAGGGTTTAGGGTTTAGGGTGTAGTGGTATTCGAGATGGTTTATGGACTTAGGGAAGTCCAGTTTCTATCTACTTCAGAAGGACTGTGGGATCTTAACCCTAAACCGTGTTTCTGTTCAGGTTGTAGTTTCAAGGGTCGATTCTCGGGCTCGAGGCCTCAGGGCGAATTTCAGGCGGCTAACGTAGAAGCCTGTTTGCCTACTACCTGAACCACAACTTACCTTTGGGTCCCCATAATGCAGCTTTAACTCTTTTAGCCCTGGTTATTGGGAAAGAGAGACATCAGTATGCAGAACCATGGCTTCTTGGACGTGTTCAGAGGTTTTGGGCGGTTATTTTATTTTCTTTTGGGATTTTCTCCCCCTTGATGGCAAGCCTTATGATTCTTACATAGCTGAGATGATCTCAGTATGATAGGCCCTAAACCCTAAACCCTAGGTAGGCTCCCTAGAAGCATGTTGCATTCTCCGAAGCCGCCTGTTTCTAAGCTCCTAACCCTGGGCCCTGAATAGAGGCCCCTATGCCTATGTTCTGGGTCTGACTATGGGCCCCTGATTTGGCTTAGGTCGTCACAAGCCCCAGGATTCCGGGCCCACACAAGGGGCCCATTTTTTCCACCTTAGACATTTGGCCGGGAAAGTACAGAATCTGGTGCTTGTTTAGGTGTCGCGAATTGAATACCTCACAGTTTAGGGCCTCGGGCTGCGGGTGTAGGATGAACCCTGAGCCCTAAACTTTAAATCCTAGAGCAATGGCCAAAAGTTGTAGCGGCTTAGCCAATGCCTCCTTGCAAGCTTTCACATCTCCTAGGTGTACCCATGGGATCTAACTTCTCTCGATGCCTGGAAGAAGGGTTGCTACTGCCTCCAAGCCCATTCTCGATGGAGGGAATTTGGCACCACTCCATGCCCAACGGTTTAGGGGTTTAGTGTTTACCACTCGGATGGATGTGCAGCTACGATAATTCCAGCTCCAATAGCTTCTATTCAAGTTGCTGCGGCCAACAAGCTCGTAGTTGAATTTGTGTTGAGGATGATCGGTCCGCCTTCTGGGTGTGCGCTTGGTGTATCTGCACTTCATTGGGTGGTGCGATAAGCCCTATAAATCCTAGATCCTATAAGCTCTGGACCCTAAACTGTTGTGAGTATGTAGGTACTTGAGCCTAAAGGGTAACTCAGACTCCGCATCAACATTTTAATTCAAAGATTGAAGGTGGCACTTTAAATTAAAGTCGGACCCAAGATGAAAATTAACATATAGACCTTCTAAACCCTAAACCCTACAGGTATTGTTTCCCTCAAAAGGTCTACAAAAGCCCTAGCGTCCAAACTGAAGGTCAACTTGAAGCCCTAAACTGGTAACCCTGAATCCCAAACACTTAGCCCTAAACCCTTGACCCTAACACCTCAACTCTAAACCCAAACCCTGAACCCTTAACCCTGAACCTTAAGCCCTAACCCATATGCCATTAACCTGGCTGATCTTGAGTCTTCAGGTCAGCTGTACCCTAACTATTGCTTCAGCCAGCTCGTGAATCGGTCCGGGACCTAGGTCTTGTTTAGGGCTGTGGGGGTTTAGGTTTAGGGTTTCGGGTAATACCTCCCCATAATAGTTCCCTGTATAATCCCCTATACAACCCCCTTCAAGGAGTGTAGACTAAAGTAGATGTGGCCTTAATGTGAACTCTCTGTGGGGGTTGAGTATCCAGGGGCCAGGGCCTCCGTTTAGCTTTCCCTGACAAGTCCTTATCACTCTTCCCGCCTTCAAGCTGCCAGACAGTACTTTCTGTCGGAGTCCTGCGGTTAGATTTCAAGCTTTGGGTTTTTTTGTCCAGTAGGGTTCAGGGTTTCTTCGGAGAGATGGAAATTCTGCTGGTGCCGTGTTGTTGAACAAATCACACCGATAACACCCCAAAGTACTTTGGAGCCTCATAAGGGATCCATGAAAATTAGCATACATTAATCCACTCCTCTAACATTATTACCTCCCACCCCCACCCCCCTACTAATACTGCGTGCATCCATAAAGCTTGTCTGGGCAGAGCAGGCATCTCTTGTCGGAAGGATACAGTTAAGGTTCGGGACGGCTATTACATTCTTGGGCTACAGGGACTGCGATGAGGATCGATGCCCTCATTCCCCATGAACCACAGGCTAATTTGGAGAGAAGAGAATACATATATATATATATATTAGTATTTTCATTACCCAGTACCATCTCCAGGAGAAGCTGCATTCCTTACAGTAGGATTCCACATAACAAAAATTAATCGGGCTGCAGCAGCTTCAATTTAGCAGTTGCATCACAATTTTATAGGGACTGCTTTGATAGTGTTGGGCTTGCGCCCAAAACCTTTGCAAAGCCAAGGAATATGTCTCTAGGTCCTGGCTTCTGTCTGGAATCTGAATCACGATGTCTACTTTTCCATTCACAACAGAGATTTGGTGGACTACCAGAATCTGACGATGGTGTCTCCAAACACCGCTAAACCCTTCTCTCTGATTCACGAAGTTTGCGTTTCAACATCCGGAGCCATTGATTGAGACCAAAAAGTTGCAACATAACAAACCCAAACAAACAGATAAGGGGATATCCACCTTCAAGCACCCAACCACCAGCGCCGTGAATTTTCGGACATAACAAGCATACGCTCAGAATTCGGGCTGTTGAGGTCTGCTAGCTTTGCAATGTTGAGGCAATTTGTAACTGGAGGTAGTACCCTCCCTGAATCTAACATGGAACCTGATTTGGGTCCTGTTGCAGATTGCTAGTCCCCTAAGGGTCCAAGCAAGTGCCCAAGCAATTGGGCCTCAGGCCGTAACGCCATAATCTGGATCGTATTGGGGACCTGAAGCCGTAATTGTTGGGTACTTGGACCCTTTCTTGGGTCTTTGAAGCGGGGCTCTGTGCGGTCCCGTGTCAGTTTGGGGGACGGTAGATGATTTGGACCGATTCCAGACCCGCGATTCCAAACCTGCTAAACCCTGAAGCGTGAAGCTTGAAGGGGACTCTGAAACCTAAAGAATTCAGGGTTTGGGGGGGATAGGGGAAAGTAAACCCTAGGCTCGCAACCCTCAAGCCTAAACTGCAACACCCCCAACCTCAACCATGATAAACATGGCGCAAAACATCATGTGTCAAAGCGTCTTATGGGTACACTTGGTTACTCTGTGTAGGGTTTATGGCGGTTCAAATGTGGTAGTTTCCATATCTAGGGGACCTCAGTATGGACCCCAAAATAGTAGATATTTCTCATTATAGGTGCCTTCCAAACAGGTACCCCTAATTTTCCGAGAGCCCCATATCATAGCGTTACTACTCCTATACTCCTACTCGTACTAGTGCTACTGCTACTGTTATTGCTACTATCACTGGCCACGGCTTCTCCAAGGTTCCACGCATCCATATTGCGGCCGGAAATGCGTCAGCAGGCCGCACGAGATCTCTGCTTGGAGACGATCTGGTTCTCCTTTTAAAGAAAGACAAAGAGAAGTGGCCCCAGCCAGCTCAGATTGCTGGGAGGGAGCGCACCAGCTAGCAGAACCAGGACACTACTGCTAGCGATGACCTAATTCTGCTCTTGGAATGAGACGTGGGGCTGCCCGCGTCCTAACTATGGGCCTTTGACTGGGTTTTGCAATCAGGGATCTATCGGGCACGCCATAGGTATATAAGGAACTCAAATTTGAGGGCTCATGCCAGGGGTCCGTGGCTCCGACTGTAACATTGACTTAAACCCGGAACCCTAAAACCTTAAGTCCAAAACCCACAACATTAAACCGTGTTCCTCATGATACCCACGCAAACCCTAAACCCTAAACCGTTTTCATAATGATAAGCAAGCCTGGCAAGGTTCTTCCGCATTTATGACCAGTGGAACTGGTCGAAGCCGGTTCTGCCGCAGGCTCAGCGCTGGTATGCTTCAGCGAACGACAACCAACACCCTCCTAACGTAGAGTTGAGGGTTTTGGGTATTGGGGTTAGGGGAGGTTGTCTTACCTGAAGAAAGACTACTGCCAGGTTCATGGGACGTATCAACTATTTATAGTCGGGCTTATGGCCCTACTTGTAACCCGTTCTGGAGGTGACCCTCATGAGTAAGGTTCTAGACCAAGGCATAAGTAGCTTCCTAAGTCCCATGAACCTTTAGACAAGTGGGGAGAGCTGCGACAGGGAAGCCCCTCCCAGCCCACACTAATTACAAACGACTCGAGACATGGAAACTTATGATCCCTTCTGGGGGTACCCTAACCGTCAGGGGCCGTAGTATATTCGGGACCCAAGAGAAGACCACAATTGAATACCTACGATATGAAGTGACTGAAAAAATCCCCTCCCCTAACATCAAACTCCGCACCCCGTTGATATTAAATATTCCCATTGTGGTCGTATAGGATAATGTATAGGGAGCATTTCATATCAGGGGGGTCGTTGACATCAGGGAGAAGGGATTAGAGTTTTTCGGTTCAACCCGGAAGGCTCCACATAGCCCAATGCAGGGATGGCTTATAGATTCAAACCCTAAGCCCTAGACCCTACGCCCTAAACACTAAGTGGCCTGGTGTTTGGGGTAGAAACCCTCATACAAGCCCAGGAGTTTATCCAGACCCTCCTATGTATATAGTTTCTTTTTGGGTAGTATTTGGTACTATAATCCAGTGCCAGAAAACCATAACGAACCCCCAAACTGAGTTGCTGCGAAGGAACTTAAACTAAATCGCCCGAATAAGGAAACCTCATTATCAACCATAAACTCAGAATATGGTAATTTACTTTTAAGTTGCCTAGCAGCACATAGGAGCCCTTGGCTAGGGCCCCACGGAGCTACTGCACCTCAGGCTGTGTGAGGTTGTCGAAAGCGTGCCTGGGATCGTGGGCCTGAAGGCCAAGTTTGGTTGTAATCCTTTGCGCTTCGCTTACTGTGGGTAGTAGGGAATAATGTAGGGATTCTATCGGGATTTTCTTCCCTCATTCCTTGGTAACCACCAGCAAGTGACTGGATTTAGGTTTCGGGGGAAGGGGTAGAAAGTTGGGGGTTTGAGGTTTAGGGTAATTATATAGAACTTAGGTTTAGGGGTCGCAGGGTCCAGGGTGTAGTGTTTAGGGCTTAGGGTGCAGGGGCCATGCCGCAATCAGTAACACTCTAGAGATCCAAACAGTTCAAAGTCGGCACCCTGAGTAGAATTTAGGGCCCAAAGTAGTATCGTTTTCAACCGTGGTTTCCGAGAGATAGCCGGATAGCCGTTGGCTGATTCTAGCCGTAGCCATTTTTGAAGTGTTTGCCATTGTTGATCATTGGGACCCTAAGCCCTAAACCTGTTTTCAATTCTTCGGGGACGGCATTTCGGAGTGTAAGCTTCGGGACCAGCAGAAGCGACTGGGAATGGATGCATACTCCACCCTGAAAGAAAATGATGCCTGAAACGATGCCCTATTTTGTAGACGACCTCTTCACTTGCAGTGCCATGTTTGTTGGATTAGAAGTTTAGGGCTTAGGGTTTAGCGTTCGCCAAGACATTGATCCCCCAGACACTGTTGACTCGCACTTTGCACACTCTCCAACCAGTTCCGGCCCAGTTGACTCACACAGGGTTTAGGGTCTAGGATTTGGGCTTTGAGTGCTGACAGCTTGAAAGTGTTGATGGACTAAAGCCTGCATGCCCCTGCATACCTAAAGCCTGGGGCTCATCGTGGCACGGTATACTTGAGGTCATGCATGACGTTGTCGTAAGCTGATGGGCTTGGCAAGAACCTTTTGGATTGGTAGTGCCCAATCTCCATGGATACACCTAGTGTAAACCCGTACTGAAGTTGCATGTAAATGTGTCTGAGTGAGTAGGCTTCAGATGTTATATCCAGCCTGAACTCAGCCCTCAACCCAACTCCTAAGAAGTGGACGCCAGCACGTTTTTGAACATGGATATTGGATGATGGGTTCTACTTGAATCAGTTCGGTATCTTTGTGTTATGCGATGTTGATGTTCAAACTTGTCTGGTTTCAAAGGCAACCTAATATGAGTGGTATTTTGTTTGGGGATACATAATATAGAGTAAGATTATGGCCTCCTTTCGGATATAGTTTTTATGTACAGAATATAACCTTGCTTGGTTCAACCACGAAAAACATCACTACTCATTCATATGGGCTATTCAAGAATAGGCTACACATCTCAAAGTGCTTGACCATGAGTGGTAGAACTTCCAAACTGGGACTGAATTTTCACCAAATCTTGGTTGGCTGGAGCAAATCCAGGAGGCGATGTCGTACATTTTGCGTACCTCGGTGCAGCCCTGGCGTCCTTTGTTGTGGCATGACCCGCTACATGGTATATACTTAGGCCTTAAAGTAGGTATACGGGAACCCCTTCCGGCCCTAAGTATATACCATATACCTACATGGACCCTTTGGGTGAGAAGGCCGGCATGACAATATGCTCTTCGAAGATGTGAAAGTGTGCCTGCAGTATGTTCGGGGCATCATTCAAACGCAGCCACAATCGGGATCGCGCCATGCCCAGTCCTCAACGCAGCCACATCGTGGCCATGCCCAGTCTTCAGCTGCGGAAAGGACGCATTATCATGTGACGTCCGCGTCCGTTCTGTCGAGGAAGGAAGGAGCAGCCTGCGGCCAAGCTCAGAATGAAGCCGTTGCGAAGGCCCACGAGAACCCCTGGGCCAAACCGATGATGATCGGACCCCGTGGACCAGTCCAAGTCTCAGCAATGGTTTTCGTGTGGCGGACGCTGTGCGAGGCTATGGTCTCCTAGCATGCTTAAGCAAACTCAGAAAAAGGAGAAATTAGCAAAACCCTAAATTCTACACCCTATCTCGTCCGTGAATGTCCTTCAGTCTTTCAAGGACTTCATCCCACATTTTTATACAGTTGCTTGCTAGGACTTTCAGGCTGCTGGCAGGGCCCAAAAGGATTTTGTTCAGTTATAAATCCTAAACTCTAAACCCTGAACCCTAAACCCTGAACCCCTGAATCCCTGAACCCTAAACCCATATTTCCCCTCAGTCCTTACGGGCCGCCTTGCTTTGAAGATCTGAAGCCCTTAAGCCCCTTAACCTACCAAATGCCTGAACCTACCAAATGCTAAGCCCCAAGCCCTTAAATCCTGAGCCCTCACCAAACTAAACACAAAACCCGAAACCCCCTAAAACCCACCCAAAAATCTAAACCTGAATCCTCAGCCTATCCTTAAGCTAATGCTTACAATCCCAGGTACCCAGTAGTACCCTTTCCCCTTCCTTTATCTTTGGGGCTCCTTGTTGAAACTTAACATCAGGAAAAAGGGTACCTTTTTTCTATGAGCTTACTGGTGAACCCTAAACCCTAAACTATAACTTCTATCATTTTGAGTTTCTAGGGAACCTACGGTGGAAGTTAAGCATCCTGCATGACATTATGTACTTTATACCCGTTGAAATATGGTATTGTAGTAGAGACTACAGTCACGCAGGAGTTTTAGTATAAACTCTCAAATTCGGGGAGCCCTAAATCCTAAACCCTATATCCTAAATCCTAAATCCTAAGCCCTAAACCCTTAAACTCTAACTTGTTATCCTGGGGAGCCTGGCATCCTTAAGCCTCGCCAGCCTTGGAATCCAAAGACAAGCATTGCAGATAAGCCCCTTGGGCCGCAAGACGGCAGGGCTTAGGTTGCAGATTTAGGGTTTAGGATTTAGGGTTGAGGAGTTAGGGTTTAGGTTGCAGGTTTATGGTTTGGGATTTATGATTTAGGAGTGTGGATTTAGGTTAGAGGATTTAGGGCTGAGGAGTTAGGGTTTAGGATTTAGGATGATTTAGGAGTGAGGCTTGAGGATGCAGGGTTAGGAGTTAGGATTCAGGGTTGAGGAGTTAGGGTCTGGGATTTAGAGTTTAGGATTCAGGTTTTAGGATTTAGGGTTGAGGAGTTAGGGTTGAGGAGTTAGGATGGAGGGTTTAGGAGTTAGGTTTTAGGAATTAGGATTTAGGGTTAGGATTCAGGTCTTAGGATTTGGGATGTAGGGTTGAGGAGTTAGGGCTTAGGATTAGGATGTAGGAGTTAGGATTCAGGATTTAGGATTTAGGGTTTAGGATTCAGGGTTGAGGAGTTAGGGTTTTAGAGCTATGACTTAGAGTTTAGGATTTAGGGTTTAGGATTCATGGTTGTGGAGTTATAGAGTTTAGGAGTTAGGACCCAGGGTTGGGATTCAAGTCTTAGGGTTTAGGATTTAGGGTTGAGGACTTAGGGATTAGGATTTAGGGTTTAGGACTTGCCCGGAGCAACCTATATGCCTAGTTGAATGGGTTTTGTACCTCATATTTGGGTATTTTCCCCTCTTTGTAAGAGTCTAGGCTACTCTGGGTAGAGCTTAGGGCTTGGGGTGGTTTATTCGGGCAGAGTTAATTGTCACACATCTAAAAGCAATTGAGCTGCAATACTGAAGGCTTAGGTTGGAAGTATGGGCCCCTAATATTAAGGGGTTTAGTGCTAAGATGGAGGGTATGAGGTTAAGTATTAAAGGTTGGGGGAGCTCCGGTTCTCGATAATTACCAGACATGGCCAGTCAAAATGAAAAGAACATGCACACCTGAATGGAACAACTCGAATTCATGAAACGCTTGCGGTGATACGGAACGTAGGGAAGTCTGAATACTTACCAGTATTCTAGTGTGACTTATTTGAGTTCATCAAGGAACCGAGGCTAGTAGGGCCTAAATCCTAAACCCAAACCATGAACCCTAAACCTTGGGTACTGGCCCCGCACTCACTAACAGTTGGATAATAAATATATTATGGCTATATATAGCCCTTAATAGGACCCCTAATATAGACTGTTACTGGGTGGGGGCAGTACCCAACCTAGACCCTAAGCCTCACCCTCTTTAGAGGCACTCCAGGGCCAGTAGACGATGAGGATACATGGGTACTTCCCAAAATTACGGTCCCATTTTGGTACCCCTAAATATTAGGTGCCGTAATAGAATCTATGACCAAAGGGGCCCATAATTTTGAGAACAACCCACATACATCGTTCTTCCGGGATGGATGCAAACTTGTGAGCGCAACTGTTTGGAGGGGTTCCCAAAGGGTCCATGTAGGTATATGGTATATACATAGGGCCCAAAATGGTGCCCATATACCTACTTTAAGGCCCAAGTATATACCATATAGCTACATGGACCCTTTGGGGCTTAGATGTTTAGACCATGATTGGAAACTTTTGTTTGCATGTGTACAAGAATAGGGCCTGTCCCAACAGGGG
>CAJNIZ010044142.1:821-11937 GCA_905231905.1 Symbiodinium pilosum | reverse complement strand
AGTACCCAACCTAGACCCTAAACCGCGCCATGTCTCAGCATGAGAGCTGGGCTGCCGGCATGCGCAGATCCTGGGGACGTGATACAGCAAGACTCAACACAACGATCACGTGGTAATTTGGTCTTTTTTATGTGAAGACGACGAGAGTGAAGCAGCACAAAAACCATGGAAACCGTTTTTTGATTAGCGGAGCAATCCAAAACCGATGCCAGGTCCGAATTTTAAGAGCCTAAAGTTGTTGATCCCTAGACCCTAAACCCTAAACTTTGTTGTCATCCGGAAAAAGTTTTCTTCATTTTCAGCAGAAGATTTTTTTGATCCTGAAAAAGTGTTTCTTGATGGCCTTTGCAAATAAGCCCAGGTATAAGTAGTTGCTAAGTCCCATGAAGCTTCAAGCGCTAAACCCTAATCCCTAATCCCTAAACCCTAGGGTTTGAGGTTTAGGAGCCTTAGAGTCAAGCCAGATGCACATAGGTGCGCCTCGTGGACATGTTGCAGAAGCCAGAGCCAACACGTATTCTTGAAAGCAGGGCTTTAAGCACTAAACCCGAAACCGCTTAGAACTTAGAAAACCTAAGCCCTCAACCCTAAAGCGGTTTAGGGTAATCACTTCAAGGATTCAACCTGGGATTCAGAATCCTCAGCCCTAAGCCCTAAACATTGGACTTTGCCCCGCCTTTTGCCTTTTTTAAAATGGGTAGAGCAAGAATTTAGAAAGTCCTCGTTACCACCCCGAAGAAAAAACTGTTACTTGGTGGCGGCGGTACCCACCAACCCTAAACCCAAAACTGGCCCTAAACTCTAACCCCTAAGCCTTAAGCCCTAAAGCCTGAACCTGAAACCCTGAACCCTTAAACCCTAACCCAAAAGCCTAAACCCTGAACCTTAATCCCACCCAAAAGTACAACAACTCAAAGCCTTGGAAGGGTCCGCCTCCCGGAATATGCCCTCAAGGCCTAGAGCTTGCAGTTTTGAGTGTAGGATTCTCAGTTTGAGGTGTTCAGGGTCCAACCGGGCATCGGCGTTTCAGCCAGTCTATCTACACAAGGGTGCCAGGACACGCCTATGCATAAGCTTTATTGTGAAGGGACACTGTTGCATGACGAAATCCTACATAACCCTATGCACCTCAACCCTGACTGAGAATTGTGACAATATGCGTAGATTCCCAATGATTAGGTCCCTTTAAAAGGGCCATATGAGCTCTAGTCTAATCTCCTGAAAGGGGGTTATTTAGGGGGATTATATTGGGCAGTATTATAGGGGTTACTGAGGGGGGTGCTAGGAGTTTAGACTGTAGCTCACGTTGGGATATGTAGGGATGGCAGGATTGTGTCCATGAACCGTATGTTGGGCCAGATGATGAAGGAACGGCATCTTCCAACACATAGCTCTCATTCATAGAGCAGGAGAAGAAGAATCGCAATTATGGTATTCGTACCAACAACAACAATGATGTAGTACTGTATATGACGTAACCATAACTACCGTACCACTTCATCTAAAATCTATGGCAGTGAAATAGCACGGCATAGTCCTAACAATACCTTCCTTCTTTAGACCATCCTAGGCACGAGGAGGGACGGGGAATCTGTATTAATCAGATGTTGGACCATGACTTCTTGCTGTTTGAGGACAGTGTGTAGCACCATGAGCCCCTTTCATGCTGGGAAGTACGAGGAGCTGGGGGAGCCCTTTTTTTAGGGTTTAGGGTTTAGGGTGCACGATTGCCTCCGGCAACGGTACAAGCCCTAACGTGGTGCTACATACCGCATGATCACTTTAGCCTACCTCAGTTCCGTCCGGTGATGCTATAGCCCTGAGGTTCCCAGTATCCAAGAACCACATATTTCGCAAAAAGCTTTTGTCAAGTCATTAGGACCAGAGCCCGAAGTGCCCAATCATGAGTAACTATGAGGTACATGGACCCAAATTTCTAAAGGTCTCTAACTGTTGGGTACCCTAAGCCTCAAACCCTGCAGAAACGGTGCAAGCAATCTACAATATCCGGGGGTTTGGTACCTGAAGGCCTGAACAGAGCCTGCACTAGGGTTTAGGGTTCAGGTCTAGGGGTGGGGGTTTAGGGTTCAGAGTTCGGCCCTACTTGAAGGTTCGCGGCACTCGGTAACTATTTCTAACTGGGTTTAAAATCTTGGTATTTATGACCCCCCTGACTGGACGTGTATAGGCTATCCCGGTTCTAAGTGGAGCTATAAGTCCAGTTAAAAGTAATTAGTTACTAAGTCCAATGGACCGTCAAGTAACTCGTAGGTACAAAGCCCGTTTTATTAAGTCTATAGGTTGAATCTAAGTTACTCCCTGAACCCCAAATTAGAGTATGTAAAATAATTGTTTTTGTGTATGTTTCTAGTGGTTTTGGGCTGTTATTTTACCTACTTTGGGGTCCAGGTCTAGGCCCTTAACCCTTAACCCTAAAACCTAAACCCATGACTGCAGGCAGAGGCGGCCAAGCGATCCCGACATAAGGGATGAGAGCCAGGTCAGCATGTTCACTTGGGGAGTTTTGAAGTATACCCTAACAGTCCAAGGACCCAAATAATAGGGTTCTAGGGCCCAAATACCATTCATATTTTCGCATTTGGGCCTTAAAACACTATTATTTGGGTCCTTGGACCCTTAGGGATAGGCTTTAGGGCTGCAGGCTTTTCATTTTTGAGTTTGGGGTGTTGAGGGTTGAGTGCGTTGGACTTAGCCAACTAATGATCTCAATCCCATAACATGGGCAACGAGGCCATTATTCCATTGTTCTGCGAATCAGGTCAGCGGCATATGCGGGGTTCCCAAAATTAGGGGTACCTTATTGGGGGTCCCCATAATAAGGATTATAGTAATTTGGGTCTATATTAGGGTCCCCTTACTTTGGGAAACTACCATATGCCAAAATCTAATGACTTGGAGGAGAGGTCTGGCGTCCCCTTCAAAATGTCGCTAGTACTTAAGGATTTAGGGCTTGATGGAGGACATCTTGCACCACCCTAAACCCTAAACCTTAAGCCCTACCTGAGGTACTGTAAGTCCGCGGGCTGACAGGACTTGGGATGGTGCAAGATTTGGTCTAGGGTTTAGGGTCAGGGTTTAGGGTTTAGGGTTCAACCCATAATTAGCAAGGATTAGAAGATGTTGGGGTCTATATTGGGGTCCCCCTCTTTTGGGAAACTATTATTTCTTTCATCAACAGTCTTGCTGCACTCGTCTACTGCAAAGCATCTAATGTAGGGGCCTGAAAGTGATTTTTGGGCTTAGCCCGTCTTGAGACGAAACATAGCAGCTGCCTTTGGGATTGTTGCCCTTCCCCTCAAGAACACATAAGTCTATACATTATATGGTAGTTTCTGGAGATAAGGCTACCCCAATACAGGCCCAAAAAGGTGCTCCTAATAGTGGGAAGCCCTAAACCCTTAAAAACCCTACATAACCCTATATACCCTTGTTAAAGGTACCCTAATTTTGGGAAACTTTCATATAGGCCCAGGACGAGCCCAGGTCGGTGTGGGAGACTGCTTTTCGCGAGACTTACTGGTTAGTAGTGACCAAGGGAATATAATCTAGGGTCCAGGGTTCAGGGTTTGTAGGGACAAAGCGAATAAAATCCCTACATCAACCCTACATAATGTATTACCTCTCTCCCTTCCAACCTAACCCCAGTAAGGAGAAGAGGTTTCGGGTATTGGGGGGGTTTGCGGATTCAATTTTGTTTGGGGGGCTGATGGCCCAGGGAGGCGCTTTTATGCAACCCGGAGCCTTAAACCCTAAACCCTAAACCCTAAGGGGTGATGGCTCTGCAAGTTTAGGGTTCAAGGCTTGGGAGACCCTTTCGGTTTAGGCGGTTTAGGGATCAGGATCTTAGGCTTTAGGATTCAGGTCTATTGAATAGTATTCTTCCCTAGAAATTGACTAAGCCTTCAGAAGGAGAAGTCCCAAGTAGAAATTGGGGGATGTGCCCTCAACCCTAAATCCTAAGACTTTGGGATGTGCCAGGAACCGGATGCCCGTCCTGAGACATGCCTGCACTCCAGGCATAGACCGTCGGATGTGCGCAGGGGGGCTGTCTTAAGAGCAACTGGCCACTGCTCAACATGAGCTATAGTCCAAACTGCTTTAAGGGGGGGTTATGTAGGGGAGTATTATATTAGGGGTTACTAAGGGCGATACTATGAGTTTGGACTACAGCTCACATGTTCTATGCGTCCCAAGAACGGGATTTGAGCTCTCGTGCGGAAATGGGGGTTGATTGGAAGAGGGATGGTAAACCCTTAGCCCCAACTAGTGTCTATACCTCAACGAATAAACCTAAGTCCTTGCGATCCATGTAGGGCATCTATTGAGAACATCGGGATCCCGGGATTCAGCGCCCATTTCGACGGATCTTAGGCAGACCTGACAAAAAATCCAGGCCCCAAAGCCCAAAATATCAAACCTTACTTAGACCCCCTACGTAGACCCCATTTGAGGGTAGTTGGGAGGTCCTGGTAGACCCCATAGATCTCAACACAGGTGATTTCACAGCATTAATTTAGCTAGCGTTAACACTCCTTGAAAGAACGAAACAAGCGGGAACCTAGCGGGATAGTATCAGGGATCCCTGAACCCTAAGCCGTGTAGCCCTAAGGGTCCAGGTACCGAATAATCATATACTTGCCCAAAACCAGTACTACAATTACTATAACCCTAAACCCAAGTACCCAAGTATTGGGGGACCCTCTGGGTAGTAGGGGGCCCATAAACCCTAAACCCTAAGCCCTAAACCCTGAACCCTAAGCCATGTAGTAGGGGACCCATAAACCACAGGAGTAGTATTTTATTTGGGGGTACTAGGGTACCCATTCTATAGTATAAGATTATATCCTCTTTTTGGGGTATAGTATTTTATATAAGAAATATTCTCTTACTAGGTTCAACCTCCAAAAAAACACTACTTAATATAACCCCAATACAACCCCAATATAACCCCAATATATACCCTATTATAATGTAGTAGTTTCCATTTTCTTTTCCATTATCTCTATATTACTAGGTTCAACCTCCAAAAAAAAACACTACTCACAGGAGATCCCACGGCCTTAAGCGCCCCTGACCCGCTCGGCCGGTCCACGCTTTTTCAGAGCTTAGCCCAAGCTGAGCCACGCAGGCACTATGAAGACCAAGAATTGACTAGACAGTGTAAGGCCTTAGCATTCATAGGGTTTGAGGCCTACAGGGTGTAGAGTTTAGCATTTGGGGCTTTGGGTTTGTGATTTAGCGGTTCTCAAGTAGGGATCCCTCGGAAAAGCGGGGGTGTTGTGAGAGGGTTTGCGGCAGTACGGAGTCTATAGACATGACTTTGAAAGATTCTGATTTGTTTAAGTCATGGGCTCCAGGACTATCAGGGATAATCCGCTAATCCCTAAACGCTAAACTGCGCAGATTAATTCAGGGGAAGGGTAGCTTAGGTGGTCTTGGTGGTGGAAACCATAGTTTAGGTACTAGGGCTTTAGGGTTAGGGTTTAGGGGGGTAGGAGTTACGCATGTGTTCATGCTGGCTGGCAACTGCCCTACATTTATGAGTACCGTCTAGGGTAGATGATGTAAGGTTTCGTGTTGAAGCTCTTTCGGTTTCAGGCATTGTTTCCGCCTGTGAGGACCCCTGGTCAACAAGTAGGAGATTCTCAAAAAGACAAATAGGCCGAAAACCCTAAAGCCTATACTCTAAGCCCGAAATCCTAAGCCTTCAATCCGAGACCCGAAGCCCTAGACTTTAAACCTTCAAGGCACCTCGTAGCCTCATTACTTTCCGTATCTAGACACTTGCTGGAGTTAGCGTGGGACTTGCATTATACATGCAAAGGCCGCATAAGGAACATATATGTAGAGAGAGAGAGAGAGGGATAGTCCACATCCAAATCAAGAGCCACTCATCGTGAGGTGTCCTCTAACAGGCCTCTGACATACAACAGGGCTCTGACATACAAGGATACCGAGAATGAGAAGTTTGGGGAACTTCAGAATTATCGAATGATTACTATGAGGTCTGTCTTTTTGCGGCGGGTTACCAAAATCCTCTTACTTTCGCATTCACTTCTGTAAGCATGTTGTGTTGTAACCTTTGGGCAGGAACGTCATCCACAATCAAGGCTTTCTCCCAAAGGGTTCATGGGTTGCGTGTAAATCATATGAGGGACCTCCAAAGTATGTAGAATAACCGCCTGTGGGGCTATATTAAGGGTTTGGGGCCATTATTTTGCCGACTTCGCGGGGCGTAGGTAGATCCTAGCTTGATGACAGTGGCTTGAGCTCCCTAGGCTTGTGGCTGTTTAGCAAGTAGAACCCTAAGGGTCCAAGGACCCAAATAATAGGGTTTTAGGCCCAAATATTATAATATTAATGGTATTTGGGGCCTAAAGCCTTAAACTATTTGGGTCCTTGGACCCTTAGGAGAAATCAAGGCTTGAGAGACTTTAGGGTTTTAGGGTTTAGGGTGGTTTGTAAGTCTCAGGGTGGTGTAAATTTGTTCATGCAGCGGCATGCGGTTTAGAAATTAGGGTGTAGGGTCAGTCTGGGTAGGCCTTCAGGTTCCTTAGATATTTCCCTTATTGGTTTTATAGGGACCCATCTACAGTAAGATTTTTCAAGGGCCTCTAAAGGCCAACCAAGTAGTGTATGATCAGGAACTATTGGTACTTCTGGTTCTATACCGTTCTGGACTGGCCAACTGCAGCCTAAGCCTGAAACCCTAAACCGCTTCCCTTGCAGGGCTCACTTGCGAAGCGACAGCAGAAAGCATTTTCCATGGGTTCCCCTACCACCACCCCCTATTACTACCCCCAATTATCTAGATCTCCAAAATGTGTAGAGTAATGGCCTTTTGGGCTATGTGTAGGGTTGTTTGGCCATTGTTTTGCCTACACGAGGTTTGGGTAAGATTGATTAAGGCTAATTAGTGGGGACTGATGAAGGGAGTTAGGGTTAAGGGTAGCCTGAAGGGTAGTATGGTGGACCCTAAACCCTACAAACCCTAAACCCTAAACCCGAAACCCTAAATGGTGGATTGGTAGGGGAGCCCATGGATTTATCTCAATCTGAGCTACTGTCATTATTAGGCTTGCCAAGGGACCATTAAACTTTAGGGTTTAGGGTTATAGTCCCCTTAAATAGATAGAATATGGCTTTGGGTATATTATACTAAGATCCCCATATACACCAAATTCTATCTACTCAAGGGGGACTATAAGGGTTTAAGGGTTTAAGGGCGGACACAGGGGTCCCTTTTGTAATTAAGTAGAACTCTTAATGTATGCCCCCTTTGCCCTAAGCATCAAACATCACCTAAAAGCCTGACATGGTATGGTCTTTGGGCCCAAATGGGGTTTAGGGTTTAGGGTTGAATCCTTAGATGCTTAGGGCTAAAGGGACCGCAAATCCGAAACCCGAATGTTGCTGACTGTAGCTCATCTGGAATCAGGGGGCTTTGGGCTTCCAGATCTCCCTAAATCTCAAACCCCTAAACACTAAACGGGTTTAGGGTTGAGGGTTTAGGGTTTAGGTCCTAAACCCCACCCAAAACCCTGAATCCCAAACCAACTTCCCCAAACCCTTGAACCCTAGTTGCTGCGCCCCCTCCCCTCCAGCTGTAAAAGTGTTTACATGCGTGATGCGCCTGATGCGGCGGGCACAACCTTGCACCTAATGTTTGGTCAACGTCATGTGAGCTATGTTTCAATTCCTGAAAAGGGGTTATATGCGGGATTATCTGGGGGACTACTATAGGGGTTGTTAAGTGGTACTTGGAGTTTAGACTATAGGTTATCTCCTCTACAGGGATTTCAGGGGTCTAGAGTCTGGGGTTTAGGGGCATCATGGATATGTAGGGATATCTTTTCATCAAGGCATTTGGGGTCCAAAGCCCGAGGTTACATACCTCAAGGGCCCAAACTTGAAGTATTGGGGTTTGGAGTCTGCCCTCTTGTATAACTTGTCGGTCATGGGAGTAAGATAGCAGCCTCGTTCAGTGATACCACGAGCTCGGGAGATTCCCTCATTTTGCTTCATTGGCCTTGAACCTTCAACTGAATGTATAAGAGCCGCACCCTCGTCATGAACATTGGGTCTGGAACTCTTACATTAGCTACCCCAGCAGTACCGTACTGTTTAGGATTTAGGGTTTATGGGTTCGCCAGCAGTACCCTTTTCCCCTTTTCCTTTTGGGGTCTCCTTCTTAAAGCTGAACATTAGGGAAAAGGGTACCCTTATAGGGGGTTACTGAGAAACCTAGTACAACCATAACTCGACTCAGTGGGTTTTCCTTTGCATCAGAGCTAAGAGTTTACGGAGAAAGTTTAGGGTTTAGGGTCCCCCCTTAGACCCTAAACCCTAAACGGCGATCAAGGCCCTATCCTACCAGTGTTTGGGAGTACAAGGTCCCCAGATTTTGAAGGTGACACATTGTCTCTAAACCCAAGCCCAAAAACAGGGTCGCAAACCGTAAACCACAAACCCTCAAGTAGGTTGGAGGTTAGCCCAAAGGTTGCCATCTTTATGTCTTTTCGGACTTGGTGGGGCTTTATTTTGAGATTTGGGACAGGTGTCTGAGTGGACGGTAGTTGAGCGGCCGATCCAAACCCTAAACCTTAAACCTTATAGGGGCTTGATTATTCAGCCTTCCGACAAAGTACGGGATCCTATGAGGAATATCGGTGGTGCAGGGAGCTGCCAGTCTGCATCTTTACCTGGCTTTTGCCCGGAGGACTCTGACCTAGGTGAGGGTTTAGGAGAAGGGGTTTAGGGTTTAGGGTAAGGGTTTAGGAAGAAGGGTTTCGGGTAGGTACGGAAAATCCAGGTGATAACCAGGTAACATATCATGGTAGCCTCTTATCATTGATACCCTAAACCCTAAAGTGTAAAAACCTTTGTTCTGTAAGATGCGTAGCTAGGCTATGAAGAGGTTCCTGGAACTCCTAAACTCTAAGCCCTATAAACCTTTGCCGTATATTTGAGACTTATTCGAAATGATCTTGCATACTCCTTTATAGCGGCCGTAAAATCTCCTTACACCAACAATCCACGCGGTTTAGGGTTTAGGGAGAAAGCTTCGCATGTTGGTTGGGTATTGTCGGAGCAAGGAAGCCTTTCTCTAGGCAGGAAATCATTCTAAACCTTAAACCCTAATCCCTAAACCCTAACCCCTAAACCCTAATGTTTCCTGGCTTCCATACGCAACCAAGTCTAGGCGTACGTGCGGTCAACTCACCACCCCAAACCCTGAAGTCTAAACCCCGAACCCAAAGGGTCCAAGTACCCAAGAATTAAGGACTTGGGTTTTGGGTAATGGTACTTATAATACAGGTTTTGGGCAGGTATATGATTATGAGGTACTTGGACCCTTAGGGGAACCTGCACACATGGCATTCGAAACCCTCACTCTACACTCTGTGCTTTGCACTTCCCCTTTGAAAGACCTGCAAGATCCTAAAAAAAGACACAAATCATCCAGAAGGGATCGCTCAACGGAGTGCTGCCTTCAGCTTTCTGCAAACCCATGACCCTAAGCCCTCACACGAACAACAAGCAAGTACCTGAACCCCCAAACTAGGTAAAATAATGGCTCACAACCTATAAATACAGCCCAAGAGGCAATTATTTTACATACTTCTGGGGTCCAGGTAGAAAAGCTAAACACAAAACCCTGTTCTGAAGACCCGAAACCCGAGCCCAACCCCCAAGCCAGCCCAAGACCTGACACCATTTCCCATTTCCCCCCTTAGGCAGAAAGCCTTAAGTAACAACAATCCCTGCTGGTCAGTAGGGATACTCCTTATGGTCCTCACTTTATACTCCCTCGCATTGCCGCAATTTAAATGCTTTTCTGCATTCCTTCATTCCGTGCCCCAAGGCCGAAACCAAACCCTAAATGAGCCCTAGTCTGAACTCCTTAAAGGAGGTTATATGGGGGATATTGGGGGATATTAGGGGACAACTGTAGAGGATATTAAGGGGGATCCTAGGAGTTCAGACTATAGCTCAAATCATGTTTGTAGCTTCCTTGTTGTTTTCCCTTTTCATGTACCACATGTACCACGAACCGCCAGTTGGAGCAAGGTCTTCACCGACTTTTTTCAAAGCATTCAAAGACACTTTTGATCTCAAACCCTCAGCCACTACCAGCCTAAGCCCGTAACCCTTGGGCGTAAACCTATAATTGTCAATCCCCAGCCCTGAGCGACAAACCCTAAACACTTAATCTTCCAGCCTGAAACCAAAAATCTTAATCCTGAGCCCATCCCAAACCCTAAGCCCTTAATCCTAAACAGATAATCCTCAAGCCTCCAAGCCTACGCCACACTTGCAACTTTCATTTCCAGACCCTAATCCCAACCCCTGGGCCCTCAGCCCTCAACCCTACGCGCTCCAAATTCTAAACCAGGAGTCCTAAACACTTAAATCCTACACCCTCACTCTCAACCTTAACCCTGCAGTCCTAAATACCATAAGCTGTACACCCTTCGTCCTAAACCCTTGAGTACTAACAAGGCTATTTTCACTGGCCGGACACTGGGGATTGTATTTGGCGCTCCGCAAAAGTGCAGGGGAGTTTGTACTTTAGGGTTTAGGGTTTCGGGTGCTTTTGAGTGTACTGTGGGCTCAGGGATTGAGGGTTTAAGTGCCTACGGCTAGGGGGAAGCTTTCGGAAAGTGGTACTGGCGATAAAGGTCTAAATAGTTTGTACAGGGTTTGGGGTGTATACTATGCTACAATCATAAGAGAGGTATGGTGAATGACATTTCTTGTTATTGAGGCTTCTACATTACCCTTTGTTTGCTTGAGTGTAGTTCATATAGCGATGAACAAGTCTGCAAACATTCTTTGTAGGACCTCTTCATAGCTATATGTCAATGGCAAGTACCTTTCAAGTTACGCAGGGGTTGTGCTATACAACTCCAGTCGCGGTGCATGCTGTAGGGGCAGAAGCCCCACAGCAACTTGTACATGTCTTGACCTGTTGCAGTAGCAGTAATAGCATCCTAGGCACTGAACTTATGTGTTCTCCTAACCACTCTCCTATACAAACCCCGCCGCAAGGTTCCCCCTTAATGAATTTGAATGACCCTAACCCTAAACCCTA
>CAJNIZ010044141.1:27664-46530 GCA_905231905.1 Symbiodinium pilosum | reverse complement strand
CCTACTGACTATCTAGGGTTACGTTTTTGGAAACCAAGTAGGGAAGAGCTGTGCACCTACCCAGACCCCCTAAAGGATCCAAAAAATGGAACCCCCCCAATATGAACCCATTACTACATTGGGGAAACAAGGGGATTCTTAGGGGGTTTCATCTTTTGGATCCTTTAGGGGGTCT
This sequence comes from Symbiodinium pilosum, assembly GCA_905231905.1. Lineage (NCBI taxonomy): Eukaryota > Dinophyceae > Suessiales > Symbiodiniaceae > Symbiodinium > Symbiodinium pilosum. The sequence continues at coordinate 46,355 of CAJNIZ010044141.1, read as the reverse complement.
GGGACTTGCACAGCTTTTCAACAGCCCTGCGGGGCCTTAAGGCATGGAATTGAGGCTTGGGGTTCAAGGCTAGGGGTTTAGGGTTAATTGGGTGGTGATAGATAAAAAGGGGTTAGGGTTTAGGGTTCAGGGCTTAGGGTTTAGGGGTTTAGGGTTCAGGGCTTAGGGTTTAGGGGTTTAGGGTTAGAGTCCCTCTTAAGTAGAGAGAATAGGGGGTATATTAGGGATCTTATTCTACTATACCCAAAGCCATATTCTATCTACTTCAGGGGGATTATACCCTAAACCCTAAACCCCTAACCCTAAACCCTAAATAGTAGCTTCCATTTTATTTTCCATTATCCCTATATAACCCCATTATAACCCTAATATGACCCAAACCCCAAGTCTTGATACATATGAATCAGCGCCTTTTTTCATTCCTTCCCCTCTATTTGGAGGCAAGACACAGCCTTTTGTAGGCATGGTGGGCACACAACAAAAAAGAGTTTAGGGTTTAGGGTTTCGGGTTTAGAGTGTGTGTTGGTGGAAAATGTCACCACCAGAAGGCGAAGCTGAAAATACTTCAAATGGGGGACCTGAACATTCCACCTTAGAATTTCGACTCAATCGTAACTCAGTTCGCCGCCACCCTCAGGGGTCTTCGATTCCCAACAGAAAGCACCCAATCTGCACCCCAACGAACCGGAACTTGATTCCGAGCCCGTTCAGCCAACATCATTCCCATAGGGTCCAGATGTCTAAAAATGTACAGAGTTAGGCCATGAAGTACTTATGTAGGAATCTAAACCCTAAACCCTAAACCCAAGAATTAGGCCAGGAAGTACTTATGTAGGAATCTCTTTGGGCCGAAGGTACCTGGACCCTTTGGGATTAGTCCAACACATCGCGCCTTGCCGAGCTTGATCAGCTGTGCCTCCGTACGGCCGACCTGGCACAAAGCTGGCGGTGGAGTTTCTTACCTGGAGGGACCGGGGGGGGGTAAGCTAGCATGATAGTCACCCCTTTAAGCCCTAAACCGCCACATAATGCCCTATACTCTAAATCCTATACCCTCGTGATCCGTGGTCCTCCCTATAAAGCTAAGAACTAAGCCACTCTGAAGCCTTGGGCCTCGAAATGAAGAGGTCATTGGCTAAGAGATTGCTAGCCAGTGATTTCCGAAAATTAGGGTCCTGTTTTTAGGGGGGTATGGAGGGCTATATTGGGATTTCATAGGGATATATGGTGCCCATACATACCCTTTAGGGTTTCCGAAGCTTAAGGCTCCCTTTGTTAGGGCGTCCCTGCAATGAATGGCTATAGTATTCTGGGGTCTATGTTGGAACCCCCTATCTATGGAAACTCCCATCTGAAGGCGCTGCGTTTTAGGATTCCCGGTTCTGAAGGGGAGCGGCGGGCATTTGGAGGTCAACGCTCGGAGTCTAGAAACTGGAACTGGGCTTTTTCAACTCGAGTCCTCTTGAAAGTCCCTCTTCGTCTAAGATCTGCCTTCCTTATCCCCAACCCTCATATCCTCGGGAAGCTGGAGGTGTCTGAACATAACCCTGACACCCTAAACCCTGAGCCCTAAAACCGTAAACCTGACCCTACACCGCGAATGAGGACAACTTCAAGGACAAGAGTGCAGGAATCCTCCTCCTGTACTCCAACTAGAAGCAAAACTATTCCCAATGCGACACACGCACAGCCTTCCTTGCGCAGATGGCTCTTTATTTCTGTAAAATCTGTTGAGACGTGCCAGTAAGGACCCCCATGATCCTCTTTCAACCCTCACAAAAGTGCGTAGAATGTTCACCGTACCCGTGGCTGTGCTGAGGCGGGTCCAGCTAGGTCGGCATGTGCCATCGATGTCGAGGGGGCACCCTAAACCATTCAACCCCTAAACTCTAAACCCTAAAGCCCTAAAGCCTAACCCCAAACCCCAAAACCCCAAACCCTTAAAACCCTTAACCCCTAAAGCCCTAAACCCCTTAACCCCTAAAGCCCTAAACCCCTAAGCCCCTAAACCCTAAGCCCCTGACCCCTAAACCCTAAGCCCGCAAAAACCCTAAACCCATAGGCGCTGCCCTGTCTTCAACCCAGAGTGATCTGGACAACTGATCTTGCGCTCCCGCTCTTGGAAGCCCGAGTCCAGACAGTCTGTTCAACTTTTTGCATTCTAGGGATTATGTAGGGGATGGCATATAGGGGATATATTGGGAGAATGGAAAAGAACATAGAAACTACTATGTAGGGTTTTGGGTTGATTACAGTTTTTTTGGGTGATCGTCTGTTCAACCTACTGTCATGAAATAGCTCTGAAGCTTGAAGAAATGTGCTTTAAAACTCCTTTCTATCCTAACCGCCATATGGGTTGAGGTCGGGCGAACTTGACCAGAAAGACAGAGTTCTGATTCGCAGGCCTAAGAACTACGTGCTTCCAAGCCTGAATGCTCAAAAGTGTCCGGAAAGCCAGAATTTCACCCTTCCCCAAAGTAAGTTGGGTTGCAGGCATGTCGCCCCCGTTTAAGATGACTGGAGACATTGCCAAATTGTGTCCATTTTTGGGGTTCCCTGTTCTTTGAAGGGCGTACAGATCTTGAACCCTAAACCTTATACAGCCCTGTATTTCTCTTTAGACCCCTTGTGCATCCGTATGCATTCTCTTTACATAGCCATCTGAACCCTGTATTTCCCTGTTGCATACCCGTATAAAACCTGTTCAACGGAAACGCGTGTGGGCTACTCTACATAGCCCTTAAACCCTAAACCCTAAACCTTCACTCCTAAACCCTAAACCCTTACGCGGACGGTATCGGAATGGCAGCTCCCCGCCTTGCCGATGGTGCACCAGGCTTCCTTTCGCAGCAGGCGCACCTCACAGTGGGTTGAAGATGAGATGTTTTGAGTTTAGGCTTTGGGGTTTAGGATGTAGGGTTTATTGATCAGGATTTAGGATTCAGGGTTTAGGATTTAGGGTTAAGGATTTAGGGTATTAGGATTAGTGACTGAGGATGAGAAGGCAGTAAGGTCTTGGGATATATGTCACCGCGAGGCATGATGTGCAGAATCGGCCCCCAAAAACCGCAATTAGGGTTAGACTTTGGTTTGGGGAGCTGTGGAGAAAGCTTCTTAAACGTATGAGCTACAGTCCATATTTCCTCAGAAAATGAATGGACATGGGTTCCTTGCAAGGGGATATGTTAGGGACTAAACTAAACTACAAGAGTGAAGCTTATGTCCAGCCTTCATGACCCCTTGGTAAGGCCAAAATTGACAGTAGCTCAAATGTGTGGTCAACCACAGCTGAGCAAACCTAAGCTTGAAACTCTAAGCCCTGCACCCCAAAATGTGTGAGAGTCGAGAACCCTTGTACAGGATTTAATCAGTTCACGCTTCGAAGTCTGAATTCACTTCTAAACCATCTGTGACCTCAACCTTTATGCCAAAACGCATAGACCACGTATGCGTGCATGTTGTCATATATATATATCTATCTACATATATGGTAGTTTCCCAAAACAAGGAGAACCCAATATAGACCCCAAAATGCTATAGTCCTTATTATGGGGACCCCTAAAAAGGTACCCCTAATTTTGGGAAACTCCCATATAGCCCGGAATAACCTCAATGTTAATTTCCATACTCTCACCCTAAACCCTAAACCCTGAATCATGTTTCGCTCTGCCTCGCGGCTGGGCATCTGTACCGTGACGAACTTGTCGTCGCGGGAGAGCACCTGGCGCTTAGGGCTATTTTTCGAAGGGTTTTTGCGGGGTGAAAGCTGAGGGTTTAGGGTTTAGGGTTGCAAGCTTATAGAGCTTAGATCTCGGGATTGGGGTTTAACGCTTGGGGCTACCCAGACCCCCTAAAGGATCCAAAAAATGGAACCCCCTAATAATCCCTAGTTTCTCTAATGTAGTAATGGGGAGCATTTTGGGGGGGGTTCCATTTTTTGGATCCTTTAGGGGGTCTGGGTAGTGGCTTGGCGGCTTTACTTACTTGGGTCAGGGTTAACAAACTCTATAACCCATATAATGCCCCTAGTTATCCCCATTCTTAGCTTACTCACTAAGTCCCCCTGACCCTAAACTCTAAACCACTCTAAACCAAAACATACCAAAACCCTAAATAACATAGTAGTTTGCATTTTCTTTCCAATAACTACTAACCCTAAACCCTAAACTCTGACCTTCCAAGTATGGTTTCATTTCAGAATTAAGCGCTTTGATCTAGGCTTGAACCCTGGACTGGCATACTGGAAGCCAGATTACGGCTTCCAGGGCCTGGTTTAGGGTTTAGGGTTTAGGGTTTAGGGAGCTAACAGGAACCGAACTTCAGACACAATCCTGAACCCCAACTGCACAAGTATGGCTAGATGGCCACGGCCTCACCCTTAACCCTCTACCATGTAGGCCAAAGCTGACAAGTAACAAAGGCCCCAAGGTATGTTGGTTTAGGGTTTGAAGATGTCCTGGCCTAAATCCCAAGCTGCCCTAAGGTGTATGACTGCTACTGACGCGCGAAAATGTCCAACGTTATTACCAGCCATGCAGTTTAGGGTTTAGGGTTCAAGCCACAGCGAACAGGAGCCAGGCGTTTGGGGTTGGGGGTGAAGGGTTTAGGGAAGCTTCTAACCCAAACCACAGGGCCTGAACATAATGCGGTGGCAGAAACAACCTAGTATTATGGGGTATGTTCTGCAACATATCTACCAGAATGAGAATTTTGTTCCCTAATCATGCTGGCTTCTCTATAGCTTATAATACAAACTGTTTAAAAAGTTCCTAGGGGAAATACTGTATATAAAAGTCAAAAGCCATTCCTAAGGAAATAGGAGAGATAACTCCCATAATTTGGGTTGCCCCCAAAACCCTTTGAAAAATATTAGTATATAGGGTCCCTTACTAAAGCCATTAGGGAAAATGTTAAATGTCAACGGGGCCTACCCAGTAATAACCCAAACCTCGCCCTACATCCTCAACCCATCTGCTACATTCCAGGGCTGCTGTTAAGGAACTTATATAGTAAGTAATAAGGCTTCCCCAATATAGTAACTTAACTTAAGTTCCTTGACAGCAACCCAGATTCTTGCAGTTCTTGTGCTGGGTGCCGGGCAGTGGCCGAAGAACCGGCGGCGCGGGCCTTCTCTTTGGGTTTAGGGTTTAAGGCTTCGGGTGGCCGGCTGTTGTGTAAATTTGAGGGCTTAGGGTTTAGCTTGAGGGGGTTGAAGGTTTGGATGTTGGAGTTTAGGCGGTTTGGAGGAACCTCTGGCGCTGAGAACTTACGATTTTGTGCTTTATTCCTCACAGTACTCGTGTCTGGAAGCAAGCAGCGCTTGCTCTCAGGAGGGGCTGCCAAGCGTGAAGGACGGACATAGGAACTACAAAAGTTGGTTGGGAGAGAGAAGTCTGCAAACTTTTCGCCTGGACTCCACCATGTTAGGGGACCAAGGTGTGGAAACGATTTCAAGCTATGTTGTTACAGGGAAAGGTTCTGGGCTGCAAGGTTCCCACGGAAGAGTGTAGTGCCTACTTCGGGTTTAGGGTTTAAGCTTAGTGGTCTAGGGCTCCAGAAAAAACATCTTAAGGCTCAGACAACTAAGCATCTTAGTGGACAGTGTGTGGAAGCCCAGGTTTAGGGATTTCCGCCCAGAACCGGCTCATCCTGGCAAAGCTTCATAGGGACTTTCTGCATTCCTCGCCAAAGAAAGCTCCAAACCCCAAACCAAAGAGCTGCAAGCAAGAGAGTGTCCTTTGACGGCTGGCTGGGTGGCTTCTTGAAATAGTGGACCCAATCCTCGTTGTAGGGACCCTCAAAAGGGTACCCCCAAAATCTGGGAAACCCTAAACCCTGTATAACCCAATATACCCTACATAACCCCTATATCCCCTTTAAAGCTACCCAGAAACCTAATTTGGGGAACTACCCACTTCTCCTTAAACCCTAATCCCCAAACCCTACTTATCACCCCTGTATATATATATATATATATACCCCCTTTAAAGCTACCCAGGTACCCAATTTGAAGAACTACCCACTTCTCTTGAGCAATGAGAAACTCAGGTTCCTGCGATCTGACCACCGAATCCTGGGTGCATCTCGATGTTGTGGACCTGGGAATGATTTAGGGTTTTAGGTTTTTAGGGTTTAGGGTTTAGGGTTTTAGGGTTTAGGGTTTTAGGGTTTAGGGTTTTAGGGTTTTAGGGTTCTAGGGTTTAGGGTTCTTGCAGTTTGGGGGGGAGAGCCTGGGAATGATTAAGGGTTTAGGGTTTAGGCTAAGCCCTAAATTTCTATACACAAATCCTCCCTCCACCCAAAGGACTTGATTCGGTTCGGGATGGAAGGTGATCCAGAAGGTGTTGCCCCTCAGGGTTTTTTTGGGGGGACTCAGAGCAGCTGAGGCTGGCGCCATAGTTCCCAGAGGGACCTGCGCTGTGGGGTTTATGTCTCAAGGTTGGGAAGGCAGGGGAGGGTTTAGGGTTTTAGGGTTAAGGGTCTTAGGGTTTGAGGGTTTAGGTTTAGACATCGAAAGGATGTCAAGCGAATCAAAGGTTAAACGTATCTGGACCAGGGTATGCTGAAGAGTAGACAGAGGATATCTGTTTGTCTTCATGAGCATCTAGTATTTAAACGGAGGATGTTGAAACACATGGCTGCTCAATGAGCATCAGGTGACCTATACTCTAAATTCCTAGTATGCCTCTTCGTAACCCCTAAAATAGTCCCCTGTATACTCCCCTAGAAAACCACCCTTTAAGGATTTCAGACTATAGCTCAGCGGGCTCGCATCTGAGGCAAGGAAGGGAGCAAGGTAGTTCGAAAATACTTTAGGGTTTATAGGGTTTAGGGTTTAGGGTTTAGGGCTTAGGGTTTAGGGTTTAGGGTTTCAGAAAAGCACGGCAACCTTTATAGCTTCAAGCCAATTAGGCCGCTCAGTTCAGTCGCTGCTTCTTGTCCCCGCGACCATTATAATTTCTACTTCCACTACTAAGCGCTATATGTGCTGGCTATCCCTGATCATTATGATAGTGCTGTCCAAACCCTAAGCGCTAAATTCCTGTGACCTTGTCCAGGGGGACAGCGTTGCCCACAAAGATCGGTGCATCCACGGACGAGATCACCTCCGAGCAGTGCTTGCTGCAGCCGCACAAACTAAATAGCAGGTCTATAATGCTTCCAAGAAGCTGGAAGTACGCTAATTTGGGTTGACTTTGTACACAAAGCACCATTTGGAGTGAGGTCGGGTGAGGTCGTCATGTCTTGCCAAGAAACCAAGGGCTTAAGAGCCCAGGTTGTTTTCAGGGTTAACGTGGTTGGGGTTCTAGGTTTAGGGCTGGGTTACCCAAGTCCTGCAGAAGAGGGTTCTGAAGGTATCAACAAGGCCTTTGATTGCCAGCGTTCATGAAACTCCTCTGATGCTGCTTCGACCTCAAAACTCACACTAGGCCATGGATGAGTAAGGTGGCTGCGGATTAGGGTAGCTTAGGGCTTAGGATTTGGGATTCAGGCTTTGGGGTTTAGGGTTTAGGGTAGCTGATCAAACCCCACTGAATCCCACTTCGTAGGACCTGTGGATGGCTTTTCAAGTGCTTGTACTATTGCAACTCATTGCTTATCATGTGCACCAAAGAGGCCAGTATACTATGATATACTATATAACCCTCTGGAATATAATAGCTTCCATGGTCTTTTCCATTATCCCAATATTACCCAAATATGCCAATAAATACTACATAAATCGCACGCAGCAAAGAGGACATCTCCGAACATCGGGCTTGGGCTTAGATGCATTCTAAGATTGCTCTAGGGGTTATATAGGGGTCATATAGAGATAACGGAAAGTAAAATGGAAACTGCCATTCAGGGTTTAGGGTTTGGGGAGACTGCAGTCAACTCTGGCGAGACAGGGGGCCTTCTGTAAATGCAAGCCCTCAACAAGTATGGGGATAGCAGGGTTTCTTCCTTACGTCTAAGGGGCGCTTCTTGAACAAAGGGAAATACCAAGGATATACCCACCATGTATCGCCGACCTTGTCAAGGCATCAGGGCTCCTGTCAAATCCTGAGTAACCCCTACACCCTAAACCCTAAAACAAGAAGAACGGAGACCCAAACAACTAGGATCCAAGTTAGGCTTGTTTAAGCCCAACGCCCGCCTCCTGGCCCACAAAGTAGCCCACAGCGTGCAGGATGTAGCGCATCTCACCATCCTTCCACAAGTGTGCGGGCTATAGTTTTTAAGGGCTTGTTTGAGTTTTTTTAGATGACTTAAGTTTGAGGGTTCAAGTCTACTCAGGGGTTCCTGCATTCACCTCAAACAAACATGGAATCCAACAAAGCCTGTGGCAACAGGGTTTAGGGTTTAGGGTTTAGGGTTCAGGAACACTACACTCCTTTGAAACAAGGGGCCTGGGAATCCGCGTATAAAGATCTTGGCAAGCGCACACCCTGACGTGACCTCCCTTGAAGACAAACAGTCGAGAGATGTCGATGTTAAGGGCACAGCCCTCCAAACTCAACCCCTAGACCCAATACATCCTAAAACCAAACAGAGGTCTTCAGGCCTAGGATTAAGGGCAAGCACACATCCTTATCCCATCATTGTGAGCTTGTAGACGCCCAAACCCACTAAAGTCCTAACCCAATAAAAGCAGAAACCTGCAAGCGCCAGAAGCCTGCACCCCTACTCTAGGAATTAACCCAACATCCGCAGAAGCCCCAAAGGGCAAGGACGGGGCCTCATACTTGACCAGGCAGATACGGGCATTCCTGTAGGGGTCGTACTCGATGGTCTGGATCTTGCCGAACCTAGTCGAAGCAGTTTCGGGTTAATGGTTCATAGTATATTGTAGTATATTATGGTGTTATATAGCATATTATGGTATTATGGTGTATTCTTTTAGTAGTTGCGGTTCAGGTTTCCAATCTAAGGGCAAAGTTTTCAGGGCATAGGGGTTCGTGAGGTTTCTGTACAGCTTCTAGGTTACGAGATAGACAGGTTCAGAGTTCCAGGATTCTAGGACGTGGCGGTTCATGAAATTGCCTGCTATAAGGTCGAGAACCATGTGGTTTTGGGGTTTAGGGCTTTCCAGATGAACAAATCCGTGAATCAAGGGCATCGTGCCAGGGCGTGTGCCCAACAATGCTCTCAACCGAAGCAACAGGATTCAACCTTAATTACTGGGGGTTAGCAGGGAAGAAGGTAGGGATTATACTCCCATATTCCCTACTAACCCTAAACTGTTATTCCTGACTAAGAACCAGAAAACAACAGGCTTTCAGAAGAATGTCTGTCTCTCAAGGTGATTATAGAACCCCAGCATGAAACCTGGACACCAACTCGCAGACTAAACCCTGAACCCCTAAACGCTAAACCCTACACCTTAAACCCTCAACCCTCAACTTGGCCTCTGGACCATACCTACACCCTGACAGTTTGTAGAATCATGGCCTTTAGATCATGTTTTAAGCAATTGTTTTACCTACTTTTGGGGTCTAGGTCCAGGTAAATCCCCAAACCCTGAAACTCGACGAAAAAAGCTCACCATGATATCTTCTTACATAAATCTTGAAGGTCTGCCCTGATGCGCCCAAATGCAGATCCTGAAAAGGCAGAACCTGAGAGTGCTTATAGTAGTGGACACTACCAAGAGAACATCCCCGATTGGACCCTCAAGGTGATCTGTAGTAGCAAAATAATGAGGACCCTCTGTGGGTCCATATGAGCTATAGTCTAAACTCCTTAAAGGGGGTTATATAGGGGTTTATATAGGGGAGTATTATAGGGGGTATTAAGATAGATACTAGGAGTTTAGGTTATGGCTCATTTCGGAACGATTATAAGGATCATTCCCTCATTACCCACTTGCCAGCAGTAGGCAACACCGCGCTGAGGTCGGCTCATGTCCCGCTTGGTTCGTCCGAAGTCGATAACACGGTACTTCCTGATATTGGATTTTGGCTCTTCTTTCAAACTGCAGTGGGCGGCATCTGGCCCCGCAAGTCAAAAACCACAGTCCGATCTAGTCCCGAAGTCAAAGCAACAGCGAGCCCTCATGTGCATATGGGGGTCATTTTAAGGAACTCCCTGTGGTAGCCCCCATTTTCTCATGTCATGCTTCCTATAGAATCCTATATAATCTCCTACATAATCTTTCTATACCAGAAAGGGAATATGCAGGTCCCCGTAAGGGAACGGGCCCGGTGGTTGTGTCTGCTTCGGCCTTGCCCTTCCCAAATAACAGTGAACCTGAAAAGGAGCCACTCAAAGATTCCCTTTCTTTTCACAGGGGTTTGCATGGGCTTCCATGATGATTTGCGGAGATACCAAGCGTCAAGCTTTGCGATTCTCCTCAATCTGTATTCTTACTATTAACACCCAAAGGGTCCAAAGTACCAATATGGTACAAAGTATGGTTTCTGTAGTAGTCATTTCCCTTATGGTTTGGGTAAGTATTCCCCATGTGGGTACCTAGGACCCTTTGGGACATAATGCCTGCATTTGTCGCCTTCTGGGACCGTGAGGTACTGTGAGCCTCCTCTTATGTAATCCGGCCGCCTTTTGTGATGTTCAACGGTAATCTAGAAGGTTGTCTGTAGTCTTACTGGTAAAAACACCTAGCATCCTGGAAATTCTGAACCCTGAGCACTCCATTTTGGTCCTTGCGAACTTGCCGCCGGACAGCTTGTACTTGTGACCAGACCTCAGCTATAAGGAGTGGCTGTCCAAATTAAGCGTCCCTTGCGGTCTTTTCTTAAGCTGCACTGTGTAGGTATAGAAGGATCTGCACAGGAGCAGTATGCAGATTGTGCAAGTGCCTGCCAACATTGGGTCCCTTTCTGGGGTTCACTGGCATTATGCAGGCATTGCATTCTTGGGGTTCATTGGCATCATATCGGCATTGCAGTAAAGGGAGCTTCATAGACATTGATTACGTTATTCCAAGGGTAATACGGGTGGTCGTGAAATCAGGGGTGCTGTGCAGCAGGCCGTGTTCGGAGCAGTTTTTGAGACGGCTAACATCACTAGGGACATATTACCGCAAAAGTGGAGAATTAAATGGAGAAGAATATGGAAAATGAAATGGATGCAGGGATGTATGAGCTATAATCTGAACACGCAACCATACTTTGGACCACTACCCGCACTTTTTACCACTAATCGCATGGATGCCGCAGGAGGCAGGGGCTATGGGTCGACTTCATGTGTTGGGATGCTAGAGTGCCTGTCTCGAAGAACTCTATATCTTGATGTGCAGATGCCTACTACTCTACTACTCAAGGATACATAGCATACACAGGAACATCCATTCTGAGAAGATGCCATTTCGTGTCCTCATAACCGGATCTGAGCTTCTGAAGCCTGACGATGGCACACTGAAATCTTGTAGAACATTTTGCAGGACTTGTGAACTCCGTATCCTCGAACAAAGCTTTCTTGTTGTGCATTCTGTCATGTTGAGCCAACAAGAAGGCACCAAGACCAACAGACTCGTGGCATGACTCTTCAACAACAAGTGAAGCCGACCGTATAGGCCCCTTCTCCCGAAACCTTAATTCCTAAACCCTAAACGCATGGTCTGCTGTCCTCTCCAAAAAGAGGTTCAACTGTTTTGAAGGTAACGTGAAAAGTTGGCAAAAAGGTTTGCTTGTAAATCCCCTCCCCTAAAATATTAGTTTCGACCCTCCCCTCAAGCTATTTTTCTGGGCTACCAATCTGAAGCAGCGAGGTTGAATCAGATCGGTGTCCCACCTGCCACCTCCCCACTCCCGCCCTCCCACTGCCTCCCTCCACTCCCAGCTCCCACCTCTAAAGGATCCAAAAAGTGGAACCCCCTCGATATGGGGTTTAGGGTTTAGGATTTAGGGTTTAGGGTTTAGGGTAACCCACTACTACATTGGGGAAACTAGGGGGATTATTAGGGGGTTCCATTTTTTGGATCCTTTAGGGGGTCTGGGCTACCGCCTCTTTTGTGGGGTTGAGGGAGGCTTGGGCACTGACGGATGCTTTGAGGTTTGGACACCGCAGGGGTGCTTTGGGGTTGGGCACTGCAGTGAGTTAGATGAGCGGGCTAGGAGAACATGTTCAATCTGAAATCTGTAAGAACCCTGCATCAAGGTTGGGTAACAAACATGGAACCTGAAAGGAGTCACTTGTAGACGACTGTTCCCTAAGACACGGGCTGCATGATTTTCCCTGACAAGAAGGGCTTTCGCAATTGCCCTCCCAGATCCCAGGGCTTCCCCCGAGCCTCTAAGGTTAGAAGTATGGGCCCCTAATATGGGCCCTTAGGCCTTTTTAGGGACCCTTAAGGGTACATATAGGATATGTAGTAGGCATATAAGGATTCCAGGGTTAAGGGCCCATGCTTTTAACCTTAGAGACCCCAAATGAGCTCAGCTTTATGCCGCTGTGGGAGCCCTCCCTGGAACATGCAGTTTAGGGTTTAGGGTTCAGGATTTAGGGTTTAGGGTTTAGGGTTTAGGATTTAGGGTTTAGGGTTTAGGATTTAGGGTTTAGGGTGTGCTGTAGGGATTTGTACAGAACGTATGAGGATGTGTGAGGGCTGTTCTTCCCTCAACTAAACCCTAAACCCTAAACCCTGACTGCCCTGTGGGGTTGGAAGCAGCACCGAAGAAGCAGTGGAATGGGGGTAGTTGTCGAAATTAATGTTCACTGGCCCACGGTAACGTACGTCTTCCTATAAAGATTTGTAAGTCGTAGGATCCTCACGGGGACACTCTAAACCCTGCACCTCTACAACCTAAATCCCTAAAACGTAAACCCCAAAACCATAAGCACCAAACTAAAACCCCACCCACGAATCAAAAGATCGGGCATCTGGCTCACGAGCAGTTCTAGTGGCCATCATGATGGGCTTGTGCCTGTGCAGTCTACTGGTAGCTTGAACTCGAGTGGCTTGCCGGCTATGTGTTACAGCTTCAGCCTTCGGGCTTTTGATTCTTTCAAAGCTCCGTTTGCTTTGGTGGGGTAATAGGCTAGGGGTAGTCACAAAATGTGGTCTAAGGTTCAGGGACCGAGGGATTAGGGTTGGCGTGCATGAGAGTACTACTACTCTCTCGCCAGATCAGTTCATCGGGATCCAAAGGACAATGGAGCCACATATCTGTTGGCTACTCACATCCTAGCATCAGCGTGGCATACTCAAGGCTTCATCCAAACATCCTATGATTTACAATGCAACCTGGAACGCTCCTGCATGGGGAAATACAGAAATTGGTTATTCCCAAATTTTTGGGCGTTTTGGGGGTCTAAATTACGCCACCTGATATGTAGGGTAACAAAATGGGACCCTAATTCTGGAAACCCCCCCCAATGACTCATTCCGCTTGGCGGTTGACATCTTATTCTTGCTAGTGAGGTTCGGTTTCTCACTTGTGTAGGGGCTGATTTGTGGCAGGACGGTGATTCATGGTCTCCCTAAACCCTAAACCCTAAACCCTACACCCTAAATAATGGGCACCCCCCGTGAATACCTTCACCGCAATTCCCGAGCTACCCTTCATGCATTCACCAGAGGCCCACGGTAAAACCATACTTCGTTTGAGCTACAGTCGAAACTCTTAGTCTCCCCCCTAGCAAGCGCTGCAATACTCCCCTATATAATCCCCTAGCTAAGCCCTTTTAAGGAGTTTAGACCCTAAACCCTAAACCCTAAATAATTCTCTGTATAAGCCCCCTTTGAGGAGTTGGGACTATAGCTCAATTTGGCTTCTTCGGGCTCAGAAGCTTTGTTCACAATTGCGGCAAACAGTGGGCGCAAAGGAGCTCCAACTGTCGCCCTCCTGTGGCTACTTGGAGGGTCAGGGGGCTGAGTAAGTATAGGGTTTAGGGTTTATGGCCAGGGGGGACTTAGTGAGCAGGTTAATAATCCTTATAACCCAAACGAAAAGCCTAATTGTCCCCGTTCTTAACATACTTACTAAGTCCCCTGACCCTAAACCCTAAACCCACAGCCCTAAACCCTTACCCTACGTACTCGGCACCCTGGCCCTCCAAGTAAAGGAGCTTTAACTTGCCGTCTCTGTCTTAACTTGCACATATCACCTGTGAGACGAAGGGTTTAGGGTTTAGCTGTCAGGCTATATACTTCTTAGGAGGACCCCCCACCCTGGAATACTGGTATAATAGGGAAATAAGAAGGCCCTCAAGCAACCCTCATTATCCCTCATAGTCACTGTTACAGGGTGGGGGGTCCTCCTACTATAGTCCCCTTTTATACGCCCTCATGCTTTCGTTAGGACCAGAGTGAGACTGGAGCGGGGGCTTCGAAAACAGTAAGGGACAAAACAAGCCCCAAACCCCAGACCGTTCTTGCCCATAAAGCTAACTCAAATTCTGAACCCCGAACCTCCTGCACTCTAGGGTTTAGGGTTTAAGGTTTAGGATTTAGGGACTGAAGCTCCACAACCGAATCCCTTCAACTAAACTCCAGAATAAACCCCGACACTCTATGCTCACAGTAGTCCCCCTAAATCTATAGTAAACACCTTTCTTATCAAATCCTAGGGACAAATTCAGAAACAAGAACAGATGCTTTCCAAGGAAAAAGGAGTCTAAGCCCTACATACTGCCAACGAAGACCTAAAGAAGATCCCAGCTAAAGCATCTTGTGCCTGGGGCGGGCAAAGCGCCTGCGGTACCTGCTAAAGAACTCACTTGAGGTTTAGTTCAGGGTTTGTGGGTCTAGGATTTAGGAATAAAGTTTCAGGATGTGATGGGGGTGTGGTACAGAGAGTCTGCAAAATCATTGGACCCTTAATCACACTACTCGCTGTAGAAGTATGGGGGTAGGACAGAAGCCCCAGCTTGGGTCAAATCTACACCTACCCTACCTGTCACCCAACTTACAGCTGCCGCTCAACTTATGACTCAGGGGGCTTAAGAGGTGGGATAAAGCTAGGTGGGTTAAAGGATACCCCACCTACCTTCATCCCACCTTTTCAGCCCCCTGAATAACTGGAGGGAAGTATCCAAGTGAGCATCAGGTAAGTTAGGAGCTCTACTGGCTATGCCATGGCAGGCGTGCTGCAGAGTGATACGCTAACAATGTGGAAGTTGAGAGCCAAATCCCACAGCATTAGCCCTACATGAGCTGCGGACTAAATTTAGGTTGGAGGGACCTACAGGGGATTAAATAGGGTTTGGGGGGGACCTATTAAGGTATATACCATCCAGGGCTCACATCCTGTACCCTCTTAGGGTGTGCGGACTCTAGACCGCTGACCCAAACATTGAAAGCTCTGGATTCTGGATGAAAAAAGAAGTCTACCCAACGACCAATGCCCAGTACTGTACGTCACTCGAACACGTTTTGGGGTTCTAGCAGTGATCCTCCGAATCAGAAATTACAAGGGGACCGGAAATCATTATTCTTCTGACTTATCTCCGGCGGGGCACATATAGCAGAGAGGCTCGTAGCGGGTCTTCGTCGTCAGCTCCTACCAGCAGTCGGGCCCTTCATGAGGAAAAGGCAAAGGATCTATGGAATGTCTCAGATCTTCGGTATCTTTCTTACAAAGATTTTGGGGGAATAGGAGGAACCTGGCATTGAGAAGTACCGCTTCCGTGGAATTGTTCAGGGTCCCTGACACCCAAGCGACCCTGGATAGCGAGAAGTCTGAAGCGCCTGTTGGCTTCACGGTTTCAGCATGCAAGACTCAGCTCCGGGACAGAAACTCAATGAAGGGCTCTCTAAGAATCGTGGAGGTTGTAGTCTTGTCGCAGGGAATGGTGGGTTCGACTTCCAAAGCACCAGCAATAAGAATACTAAAAATAGTAGTGATAATAATAGTACTAGTGATAATACTAGTAATAATGGTAATGATAGCAATAATAATGAAATTAATAGTAATACCAACAGTAAGAATACAGCTCCAGAGCTGCTGAGTTCGACCCTTCCCCAAAACTGGCATGGAACCACACAAGGCCACAGACGCCTTTCCCAACCCCTAGGTACCTTTGTTTTTGATACTAGTAACTTTAAAGCAGATTGTGGGTAAGTGTAGGATTATTTGGTACTTGGACCCTTAGGGAACTATCCCTCTACCCTCTCCCTGGCTAACGTGGGTTCCATGTGAGGGGCCTACTTTGGTGGTTTAAACCAAGCAAGATGCTGTTCTTCTTATGAAATGCTATACTGCAAATGGGGAGATGAGCTTAATCCGTATGGGGAACTACAGTATCCCCCTTCAAGATATGTACTATTGATGCCAGTTTGGGGAAGGGCAATCATCTGTTTTATAATCTTCTCTCCGCTGTTTATTCCAACAAAGCTCTCCTCGAACGTGGCGATGCTGCTGTTACCTTGGATTCCGACAACAATGGCATGTGCCGGGCAAAGACGCGTGGCTTAAAAAGCCTGGTCGCAACCCCTCGTACTCAACCAGATGTAAACCCTGTATGAGCTGTAGTCTAAACTCCTAGTATCCCCTTAATAAAGACTATGCTACTCCCCTATACATTCCCCTATATAACCCCTTTTAAAAAGCTTATTCAAGAGCTTAGACTATAGCTCCTATGATCCTATAACCCCTATAATAAGCCCCATCTGTCTGTCTTTGCGCAGACATGGTGTGGGTGCAGGGCTATGCCCTTACGGCTGAGAGTCGAAGCTAGCTGGTTTAGGGTTTAGGGGTTTAGGGGTTTAGGGTTTAGGGGTTTCAGGGTTTAGGGTCCAGGGCTGAGGGTCTAGGGACTCTGAACTTCACGACCCCACAGGCTCTACACACATTGTGACCATGAACACCCTAGGGAAGACATTGTAATTGTCATGTAGCCCACGGATAAGAGACAAAACCCTTTTTGGGTTAAGGGTTTAGGGTGCAGGATTTAAGGCTTAGGGGTAGCTTTATAGGGGTTATGCAGGGGGAAGAGGGATTACGCAGTTCATGGACATGGAGAATCAAGTAAGCCAGAAAATGGACAATGGACTGCGGATTAACTTGAAATTGAGGTTGCGTAGGGGCTTTAAAGGTCTGGTACTGCAAGTCCTGCCAAGGCCCTACTAAGTACGTCACGCATACATGGGGAAGTACAGTACTACATACAATAAATGAATGTGCGCCAAGACATTTAATATCAAGAGTAGGTATGACCCCCTGAAACCTAAACCCTATATGGGGTCACAAGAGAGTTGTCAAGCCAAGGTACGCAGGGCGTTGTTCTTTGGCTTTCGGACTCGCACACCTGCAAAACCAATTTGATGTAGGGTTTAGGGTATTAGGGATTTAGGTTTGGGTTCAGGGTTCAGGGTAATTCCCGTTGTACCAGTATGTAAATCCATGTTGTAAATGACATAGTTTCCCATTATGATCTACGATCCTGAACAGCTACCTGCGAAATGGCACAGTGATGCAATTTAGCAGTCTTTGCATGTGAGGGCCTGTGTCCATGCCGTAGCTAAGGTCCTCAGATGTGCCGACCAAGCTAAAATCATGATGTTGCATCACTGTTATGAGAGTCCGCTCCAAAAGGAAAATTTGGAGACAACCATGCTCAGACAGTTCCAGTGCAGTTTCGCCTGCTTGCTTTCGACAATTTGACCCTCGTTTCTGGACATGGGCTGAATATGCCAGGGCTGGATAGTCTAAAAAGCAAACGGACCTCCCATTCGAGATAACAAAATTCTTGCCCAACAAGATCCTGAAGACTCCCACAGGCTTTCTACAGAGTGAGCAAGACAATAAACAACCGTAAACTCAAAAAATGAGCCAGGCATTTTCGTGGACCTCTTTAAAGGGGAGTAATCCCCTACCCTGCCCAAAAAACCCAAACCCTCTACTCCAAAATAATTTCCCCAAAATAGGGCCGTCGTGTGCTAGGAGGGGAACTGACTATTAGGAGGGTTATTACCAGAGGGGGAGGGGAGTAAACGGTCGCTGAAAAGGCTTGGCCGCTGCATAGTCTCGACATTATCATAGGATGTTTCAAGAGCAATACCGGCTTACTTGCTTCAGGTGTTAGTTTTGGGTGTCATGTTATGTTGGCATGGAGGAGTGCACGAACCTGACCATCATCTCAATAGGGAAGCCTATAGTTAGCACAAACTTGCAGAACGACTATCCCCCAGAACCAGAGGCTGTACATCACTGGGCGCTTAAGTCACGCCCCTAGACCCCCTGGATCCCTGCGCTAAGGAACTTTGAAGAATACTCTCTGAAGCCTGAAGAAGCCCTTAACCTTTGACCTTGTACTTGCTATCATCCCTAAACCCCCAAGGAATCTTTAGGGCTGAGGGTCAGGGTAAAATACTCACTACACGTATACGCGCATGAGCAATATAACTACCCCGGTCAACTCCGTTATGAACATACTTGCCAAGTCCGCTGACCTTCCAAGTAGGCCAGGGCGCAGAGAGAATTTGTCCAAAGTACATCAAAAGCTACAGCCCTAATACTCTCCACGAGCATCTGTCTCCTGTCCTGAACTCACTCCAAAATTGCACCATCAGGGGCAAAGGTTGCAACCAAACCCAAACCTAAACTCTAAACCCTAAATCCTAAACCCTAAATCCTAAATCCTAAACCCTAAACCCTAAATCCTAAACCCTAACTCCTAAATCCTCAACCCTAAATCCTAGACCCTAAACCCTAAATCCTAAACCCTAAATCCTAAATCCTTAACCCCTAGTCTACAAGGGGCTTAATCCCGTGCACCTGAGGTCGTCTGCGGCTTGCCCTTGGCT
>CAJNIZ010044141.1:6465-27564 GCA_905231905.1 Symbiodinium pilosum | reverse complement strand
AATTTAAGTTCCTTAACAGCAAGCCAGACTATTCTAGGACCCCCAGCAGGGAAATGGGGTCTACTGTAGACCCCAAGCGTTTAGGGTTAAGGATTTAGGGTTAAGGGTTTAGGGTTTAGAGTTTAGGGTGAACCCCCCTCCCCTAATAGGGATTATAATAAGGATCCTAATCTTAAGGCCCTTGAAACGAAGGTTTTTTTTTGTCATGGGTCTACATTACTGCAGATCCCAGAAATATCTTTGTGGTATGTAGTGTGGGTACTTCTAGGATCCTAGGCCGGCATGCAGGCATATATACACAGAGAGGTATAGGTCTTTACCACCAACTGCCCACAACCCTCACACCCTAAACCCACCAAATCCCGAACCCGGAAATCCCCACAACCGAACAGAAAAGCTCAGAAGCATAGGCGCGGACCCCAAACCCTGGATTTAGGATTTTGGGTTTAGGAGTGAATCCTACAGAAACCCGAGATCCAAAGCTCCCAAACCCGAAGTCCACGCATCCCTACGATTCCAAAGTGCTGAGCCCTGTGCCCCCCCGTCCTCTGGACCCTAACCCGCAGGCCATAACCCACAAAGCCCAAAGCTCCATAAAGGAATTTCCGCAGTTGGGGGGGTATATAACCCAAAAATAACTCTATATTATAAAGGAATGTATTCAGTATTATTTAGTATAAAGGAATTTTTACAGTTGGGGGGTATATACACCAAAATGACATGTTGTTGGGACTCCCGAATCGGACTTCCCACCTGTGCGCGGAGCAGTGATGCTGCGCAGGCCACCTTTGGCCAAGGATCCGGGGTTTAGAGTGCCAGTTGTTTAGGGTTTAGGGTTTAAGAAAAGGGTTTAAGGGTTTAGGGTTTAGGGTTTAGGGGTTTAGGGGTTTAGGGTTTAGGGTTTCCTTAAACTACGTGCTACTTTGGACCCCTACTGAGGGTTAACCCTTTAGGCACCTAAAATAGGGGTATAAGAGAATACCAAAGGGTTAAGGGTCTAAGGTCCAAGTTAAGTCCCAAGGAGTGAATAGAGGGCCGCCAATATGGAACCCAATTCTTTAAAAGTCCCCTGGCCTGCCGGAAGGGACCCCCATGGAACCCCCAATGTTTGGGAGCCCTCATCTGAGCCATTGTCTAAACTTCTAGTATCCCCCCGTTTTTGATGGAGAATCAAATGGAAAAGAACATGGAAAATGAAATGGAAACTGGTATTACATGGGGGGTTATAGGGGTTATAGTCTAAACTCCTAGTATCCCCCTTAATAACCCCTTTATTACTCCCCTCTATAATCCCCTTGAAGGAGTTTAGACTATAGCTCATATTGAGTGAAGGTTTTGAGCTTCGGGTTCCAGGCTTTGGGCTTGGGAACAGAGGTCTGCTGCTTACGGATTAGGGTGTACCTGGAATAACAGGCCAAAACCAGTAAAAACAACCCAAAAGGCAATTATGCTATATACTTTCGGGGTTCAGGTGGGCACAGTGTAGGCGTGTAGGTTTAGGATATCAGGGCGTCAGCGATTGCATAATATGAAGATATTTGACAAGACTATAGACCGACTCCTTTGAGAAAGATTCTGCTTCACCCCTAAACCCTAAACCCTAAACCCTAACAAAAAGGTCAGCTCCCAACAGCAGCGAAGATGGGCAGCAATGTTGGCCTTGGCTCTCAGGATTTAGGGTTTAGGGTTTAGGGTTTAAGGGTTTAGGGTTTAGGCTGGGCGGACTAGGATTTAGGGTTTGGGGTTGCACGAATCACGAGTTAGGGCGGAGAAGTCAGGACTTAGGCTTTAAGTTGGTGATCAGAATAATAGGACTGGAGGTAGGCTTTGTCCCCAATTGGAAAAAACTTTGACAGAACCCCTAGTATACAAGGACCTTGAGCCCCAAATCTAGGGAAGTTCAGCAAATTGTAGGTTCCTACAAAAGGGGACCCAAATCCAAAGCCCTAAATTTCTAGGCCTAAAGGCCTAAATCCTAAACCCCTAAACCCCTAAACCCTAAACCCCTAAACCCTAAACCCTAAACCCCCTAAAACCCCTAAACCCCACAAACGACAACCTTGGGTTCCCGAGCCGCTGCGGGATCACCGCGGAAGAGGAATCCGATGGGCCCTTGGCGGTAAGCTACATGGGGGTTTCCCAAAATCAGGGGTACCCTTTTTTTGGGTCCCCATAATAAGGACTATAGTATATTGGGGTCTATATTGGGGTCCCCCGATTTTGGGAAACTACTATATGCGGGTTGGGAAACTCAGCCTCCCCTACTAGGGTTTAGGCTCTAGGGTCTAGGGTTTAAGGTTTAGGGTTTAGGGTCAAGGGTTTAAGGTTAGGGTCGAATAGCTGGGGTTACAGGGCTTATAAGTATAGCTACTACGTGTTCACGTAAACCTGAGGAGTTTAGGCTTTAGGTTTACGAAGCTACTTTTTCTGCATTGGGTGGCTTCCTTTCTTTTGATGGCGTATAGCTTTGCAACAAGTCTGGGGCTGAGGATTTAGGGTTTAGGGTTTAGCCCTAAACCCTGAAACATCCTAAACCCTAAACCCGAAGGTGGGTGGAGGAAATCTGGCTTTCAAACGTTCAACCACTACATGAGCTATAGTCTAAACTCCTAGTGTAAGCCCTAATCACCCTTGTAAAGCTTCCCTAAATAACCACCATATAGCCGGCCCTAAGGAGTTAAGACTGTGGCTCACATTGCTTTCGCATGGCGTCCAGGACCCAGACCCTAAACGCTAAACTCCGAACTCCAAACCCTAAACCCTGAACCCTAAACCCTAAATCCTAAATCCTAACCCTGAACCCTAAACCCTAAATCCTAAACCCAAAACCCACCCTTAAACCGTGGAAACCCCCAAATCCTGAGCTCCAACACCTTGGCCTAGACACCGCTTTGCAACGCGGCCTCCATTTTAGGATGTAGGGTTTAGGATTAAAGGATTTAGGATTCAGGGTTAAGGATTTAGGGTTTAGGACCGGAATTAGGGCTTAGGACTTAGGGTCTGGGCTTTAGGGTTCAGGCTTTGAGGTTTATGATTTAAGGTTTTTGGGTTTATGGTCTAAGGATAACAGGAGGCGCGACCTTAAATCTTCAACCCTAAGCCCTAAGCAATTCATCACGAACCTTGGACAATACAGCCTAAACCCGACTACCTAAGTCGTACACCAACCCTAAACCCTAAATCCCAAACCTACACCCTACACCCGAAGCCCCAAACGCTAAGCCCTAAACTCTAAATGACTAGTGTCAAAAATTACAGTCCCTTTTTGGACCCTATATTATAATACGGCACATTATATTCAGGGTACCCAAAAAGGGACCATACTTTTGACAACCACCCAAGTCCTAAACCCTAAACCTTAAGCCCCAAACTGCGTTGCTTTTGAAGGCAAAGCTAGGGCTCGCGCGGCAAAGGACTGCGGCGACTGGAAATGCCTGCTTGGCGAATGCGCTGTTTAGGGTTTAATCTTTTAGGGTTTTGTGTTTAGGATTTAAAGTTTTAGCGTTTAGGTTTAGGATTTAAAGTTTTAGGGTTTAGGGTTTAAGGTTTTAGGGTTTAGGGTTAGGGTTTAGAGTTTTAGGGTTTAGGTTTAGGATTAAAGTTTAGGGTCTAAGGTTTTAGGTTGAGGGTTTAAGCTTCTAGGGTTTGGTGTAGGGTTTAAGGTAGACTTCTGAATCTGGAAGGTGGACTCGGGGGGTCCCGTCTAGTCGTGCAGCGGCACAGCATCGCATGAGAAAAATCAATGTCACCAAAACCTTTTAGCTGTCACGATGATACATGGGGTCCTGCCCCCACCCAGTAACAGTTTATAATGGGGGGTCATATGCAGGAAGGGCTCTATATAGTCAGTTATATCATAGAAATGGCAGTAGAGGAGGCAGTCCCTAAACCCTAAACCCTAAACCCTTAAACCCTAAACCCTAAACAAGTCAGCAAGTGAGTTTCAGAGCAGCACTGGCACCGGACCGACGACTTTGGGTTGATATGAGCTGAACTGTGCCCAAAGAAACTGCAAGAAGGGTTTAGGGTTTAGGGTTTAGGGTACATGACACTACAAAACCTCCATATTGTGATTGATCTTCAAAAGCTCTCTAAATCAGTCCAGGTCCCAAACGTAGCCCATGGACCCTCCCAAAGCAGCCATCTAGATACAGGATGTTCAAGTAATGGTAATAAGAAAAAAAGCAATAGTAGATATCAGAATAAAGGAACTAAAAGTAATAGTAGCAATAAGAACCTTCGTAAACAATAATAGTACTAGCAATAATCAACGTAACAGTAATAATCATAATCATAGCAATAATAATAATAGTGCCATGGGGCTCGTATCTGAGCGGCTCTACACCCTCAACCCTTTGCCCCAATTTGAATAGAGGGGACCTGAATACAGACTCTAAAATGCTGCAAAATAGGGTTTAGGGCAATCCTATGTGGCTTCAGACACCTTGAACTCCAGAACACATGGACATTTCCCCAACGTGAAAGGCACTCAAGTGCATGGATTCTGCGTACTGGGTCTGCCAGGACCCTTAAGACCTACTGGTGATCCCAACAGCCTTCACCGTAAACCCACCTTGTTCCAGCCAGAGTCGTACCAACCGGGTTGGGCGCAAGGAATGCCGGCGACTGCATGCAGGGATTATATTGGGGGTATAGTAGGGAATACGGGAATATGTTCTTTAGGGGATTATGCTTTTAGCTCTAGGCGTCTCGCATTGCTAGGCTGCTTCGCTTGTCGTCCTGGATCCTATGAAGTTGTAGTTTAGGGCTTGGGGTTCAGGGTTTAGGGTTCAAGGTTTTGGGTTTAAGGTTTAAGGTTTAGACCTAAACCTTAAACCCTAAACCCTAAAACCCTATAAACCCTCAGCAGCCCACGTGTTGGGTCCACCTTTACACTATCGCTCGGAGCGAGAACGTAAAGCACTTCTAAAGGCCAACTCCGCTTCGATGCTTAGGATTCTGGGTTTAGGGTTTAGGGTTTAGGGTTTCGGGTTTAGGGTTTAGGGTTTAGGGTATAGGGTATAGGGTTTAGGGTTTAAGGTTTAGGGTTTAGGAACTTCAACTAAGTCACCTAGAAGTCAGTGAATAGTGCGATTCCGTTACGATGGTAACTTAGTTTAAGTTCCGTAACAGCAACCCAGGATTTGAGGCTTTGCATCTTAGAGTTAAAAGAGCGAGCAATCCTTTGCCTCTTCAGATTTTGGTTTTATTTAGGGTATGGGGTTGATGGATTTGGGTCTTAAACCCTAAGCTCCAAACCCTGACCCCTAAATCCTAAGTTTACGGGCTTTCCGCAGCGAATGAAGGGATGGGTTATTGGGGCTGCTGCTGCGTTTGACATAGGCAGCATCTACTGCAGGGATGTCTTCATCCATTCCCTACTTACAAGGGCCAAGTCATGCTGGTGGGTGAGGTGGTGGGGTGGTGCGTTTTCTCATATTCGACAGCATGACCTCCTCTTGTTGAAGCAAAGCGCGCAAACATCTATCAGTGTGGGAGAGCCAGTGCTACTACTAGCAAGAGGCCCTAAACCCTAAACCCTAATGCCAGTCGCACCACCCAAGCTTATTACACAGACCCAGTCACTACCATACCCATGCCACGCATCACAGCAAAGAAGAAAAGAACTCCTTTTTGGCTTCAGTAGGTCACTTCTTCCAAAGAAGTGGTAAAAAGACACTGGCAACCCTAAGCAAACCAAAGAAGATGCAAAACGACATTGGAAACCCCAAATTAACGTGAATAAAGGGGAAAACAGAATCCAAATTCGAATCCTGCTCCCGGCATGCCATGAAGGTATGCTGTTTGGCGTTTAGGGTTTACGGGTTTAGTGTCAGAAGCCTCCAAGGTGAATTCAATGCTGAGACAAGTATTCCAAGATAGGGACACGCCCCCCACACACACAGAAGTATCTCAGCAACCTGAAAGAAACCCTAAACCTCAAGCCCTGAACTGTAAATCCTAAACCCTAAACCCATGCAGTTGTGTGGGTCCTGGCCTCAGTAGTAGCCCACCGGCACCTTGGCGGAATTGGCAGATTTAGGGTTCTGGCCTTACTTCTAATAGGGGTTTAGGGTTTTGGGAATAATGCTGTGTGAAGGTTGGGGAGGAGTGCTCACGGAATGGGGATTGCTTTGTACCGATTAGGGCACATCCCTCTGCACCTGTCTAAAACTGTGCAAGCAGCTAGCCATATCGGAGCATATTTCTCAGTCAAGTCCGCTCACTGTGACCCTGATCTGGGTTGCTGTTAAGGCTAATAATAAGTTAAATAGCTATAGTAGGCAAAACCTACTATTTACTATATACCCGTATACCCAAATTATCGTAACTAATTTTAGAGTTCCTTAACAGCAACCCAGTATATCCTGAAACATTCAAACCTTCTAGAGCCTAGATGCTGGGGCGCGCGCAGCAGAACCACTGCAGCAACTGCTGCCGTAACAGTCAGAAGCAGCGGCTGCTTGACATTCGCCATGCCTCTGACTGCGGTTGAGGCCATTATACTGGAAAAGAAAAAATGGAAAGCTGCTATATGATTATTAGGGCATACATATGGGTTTCTGCAGGGACCATGCTCCGTGTTGGGGCTTCAGAATTTCACAATTTAGGGTGTACTATCATACACTTTGGATTCCCACTTGCTGGGCTCCTCCAGGACCCAATTGCGCTTTGGCTTTCTCTACCTCGCTAGGAGCATATCCAAATACATACGTACATACGTGCATACACATACATACATGTGAGCTGTAGTCTGAACTCCTAGTATCCCGCTTAACAACCCCTATAGTCATCCCCCTATGTAATCACACATATAATTCCCTTTAAGGAGTTTAGACTATAGCTTGAGTACTGCCCCCACCCAGCAACAGTCTTTATTAGGGGTCCTATTAAGGGCTATATATAACCATACTATATTTATTATCCAACTATTAGTGAGGGGGGCAGTACTGAAACTATAGCTCATATGCACACATCCAGCGATGGAGCGATGCATAGTTGCAGGCAAAAACCTCGAATGCCAACCGGTTGCTCAGCTGTATCAACCTACCCAGAGGGTCCAAGTACCCAATAATTAGGTCCTCTTTAAAGGGGATGTATAGGGCTATATAGGGGTATATAGGGTTTAGGGTCCAAGTGTCCAATAATTAGGTACTTGGGATTTGGGTAATAGGGATGATAGCACAGGTTTTGGGTAAGTATATGATTATTGGGCACTTGGATCCTTAGGGCTAGATGCCAACAAGAACAGCATGAATGGACAACTGCAGGTAACCTTTGGTAGATTGTGTAGGGCTATGTAGAAGGGAAGTTCCCACCGCTGGGGTCCCACTTCCGAAATCCTTAAATGCTAGGTGCTTAACCCGGAAGGGGTCCGTAATCCTGAGAGTAGCCAATATGATGTGCATACGTGTGTGGTTAAGACTGGGGAATGGATTCCTGTAGCAGTCTTGTATAGAAATTCCGATAGTACATACTGTAATCCAAGCTAGCTCATTGCCTCATCCCCAACTAAACATGAACAAGCAACTTGGTGTTGCAGGATAACAACTACTGGGAACTATGCAAAATGGTCCTTGTGTAGTCCTTACTGGAGACTTTATGATATCTTTTTGTAAAATTGTAAACCCCATACATCCATGGTGTCCCGAGGGCATACATCTTGGCAAAGACCCCCACGTCCCCGAAGGCCTACTTTTCCCAATATTCCCCTGCAGAACCCCTCCGAAGGGTAATCCCATGTTTTAAAGCCCCGCCGATACCTAAACCCTGAGTCCATTGCCTTAAACCCTGTTTAGTCTTAGGTATCCTCAAGTCCTCAACCGTCAGCCCCTTGCTTTTTCTACATACATCGTTTGCATATAAATATATATATATATACCCGCATAGAACCCTTTCATGGGCCATAGGCCCTAAATAGACCCAACGCTAAACCCCAACCCCCCCCCCCCGGCCTAAAAACCCTAGATCCAGGTTGTGGGGGTACTCATAAATCATTTAATAAGGACACAAAACCCTGAATCATAAACCCTGAACCGTAATCCCCGAAACCTAAAAACCCCTAACCTTAAACTCAAAATCTCCCTTAGCCACTAAGCCCTAAATCCCAGTCCCTAAATCCTAAACTAGAAGACTCCTCACTCAAAATTGCCCAAATCCTAAACAGTTCGCCTCGTCAAGGGCCCCAGGGGGCGAAAACGCGAGGCGAAGCAGCAAAGCCTGGAATGGAGGAATTCGAGAGTTTGAAATTTAGAGAGCCGTGTTTTTTGAGGGTTTAACCTTTGGGTCTTTTTTCATGGGATCCTAGGATTAAGGCTCTGGGGCTTAGGATCCAGGAACTACTTTTCAGGGTCAGGGGGACTTAGTCAGTACGTTAATATCCCCTATAACCCATATAGTAGCCCCAATTATCCCCATTATTAACCTACTTAGTAAGTCCCAGTGACCCCGCAAGTAGTGTTTCGGACTTGCAGCTGAAGGAATGGAGTTCAAGTAGGGGTCAGAATTATTTCGATGGGGCATTCGGTTTTAGTCTACACTTCTGGAATCACGCAGGAATGTGCGGGAATGATATGGACTTTTGGGCAACTCTCACTCTCACCCGTCAGGTTGAATTTACCTTTCTATTGGCAGACCTCTTTAATCTCTGGAGGGCCCCGCGGCGTTTCAAATTAGTGGATAGGACTAATAAATATCTTAACCCAAGGTGTGCGAAGCAACCTCTGCGCATTTCAAGCTGGTCTACCTAGAGGGCCAAGGGGGGCTGTTACTTCTTATATGAGTGCATATCTCGCACTTCCCTGAACCCCAAACCCTATAAACCCTATAAACCCTTTAAACCCTATAAACCCTACAAACCCTATAAACCCTATAAACCCTAAGTCTTGAACTGACCCAGTCACCCCAACCCCGAAGGCAGGCGTAAAGCTGCTGATGGATATGAGTTGGGTACTGCCCCCACCCAGGAACAGTCTATATTAGGGATCCTAATAAGGGCTATATATAACCGTATGAGAATTATTATCCAGCTGTTACTGAGGGGGGGCAGTACCCAAGATATGAGTGACTTTTGCATGCCTAGGCTGCCAGCAAAGGAGGCAGACAAGGACTCCTTAATAAGAGGTCAATAAGATGGATAACTGAGGTTACTATATGGGTTATAGGGGTTATTAACCTCAATCCATGAGCCCCTCAGAAAAACAAAGATATTTTTGTCATCATATATCCTACTGGGGTCTGTAAGGCCTTGTTTTGAGCACCACCTGAATTACCCATCAACACGCTGCCTCCGCCGATTGTGTCTCGTGCGGGGGGCAGGCCCAACCGCTGGAAGCAGATACGGCGGCGCGGGATGTTTTTGGCGAGTAGGCAGGTTACTTGGAGTACGCAGTCTCCAGGGTATTGTTTCTAAGCTATGAAACGAGGACATGTTCAAAGGTTGAAGCACAGGTTTAGGAAATTTGGTGTCTTGAGTTTTTTCCGTGCTTCAAGATATGAGCTCAGTATTTCAGGTTTACGCTTCTGATGAAAGTTCTAAGGCCTCATAGTCCCCCAATAAGTAGATAGAATATGGCTTTGGGTATACTACAATAAGACCCCCCCATATACCCCATATTCTATCTACTTAAGGGGGACCATAGCCCCTAATCCCTAAACCCTAAATAGCAATATAGCCGCCCCTAACCCCTAAACCCTAGTAATCTCCATTTTCTCTTCCATTATCCCTATATAACTATATAACCCCAATAATATAACCCCCAACCCTAAACCCTAAACCCTTCAGGGGCCAGCCTGACTGTCCCTGGAAGGATACATTATCAACTCCTGGACATGTTTCCAGGAAAAGGACTCTCACTACTCCTAAACCCTAAGCTCGCTAACAATTAACTAGGGTTTAGGGTTTAGGGTTTACCCTGAACCCTAAACTCACTAACACTTAATTTCTAACAAAATGCCGGATCAACATCTGCTACCAAAAGCCAAAAGATTGCGTATCAGGATCCCAACGAAGAGACGGTAGAGTATGTAAAAGACTGTTAAACACGCCTCAGTTTCAAATGGGCTTACAAGACCAAGGAGCAAAATCCATGCGGGGGCAAGCACTAAATCTTGAGTCTTGGTGCTTGGCAATTAATGCCACCAATTCAGCGCTAAATCCGAAACCCTAAACATCAAAACCTAAACCCTAGGCCCTAGTTCCTAATCCCTAGACCCTAATCTCTAGACCCCCAAACCCTTCATTATCATGCTTTTCCGAACTGGTTCAAGATTTACCTAGACCCTCCAACGTAGTACCTTTTTGGTAGTCTTAACGAGAGTCCTAACCAAAAAGACACACCAAGCCCAAAGAGGAACTACATTGGAGGGTCCAGGTAAACCATTAACCCCTAACCCCAAAACCCCTAAACCCCCAAACCTCAAACTCAGAACAATCCAGGAGGGTCCAGGAGGGTTCAGGATTTAGGCTGTTAAGCTTGAGGTCCATCGGGTGAAGCTGAGGTGCGAGGTAAACACTGCAACTTAGGGTTCAGGGGTTAGGGTTTAGGGGTTTAGGGGTTTTGGGGTTTCGGGTTTAGGGGTTCAGGGGTTCAGGGGTTCAAAGTTTAGAGTTTAGGGGTCAGGGTCCCTTCATATGAGCCATAATCTAAACTCCTCAAAGGGGACTATATAGGGAGTATTATTACAATGGTTATTGAGGGGGATACTAGGAGTTTAGACTATGGCTCATATGAGCTACAGCAATTTTTCCTAGATAATTGAACGGACATGGGTTCCTTACTAGGGACTATAATAAGGACTATGCTAAAATACAAGACAGTTACCAAACATGTTCACATGTTAGGGCTTCGGGTGGTTTGGGGGGGTTGAGGGTGTAGGGGGTTTAGGGTTTAGGGTTTTGAGCTAATCTAAACTCCTAGTATCCCCCTTACTGACCCCTGTAAAATTCTCGTATACCGTATAGACTATATAGCTCACATGTTAGGGTTTGGGGCGGTTTAGAGTTTAGGGCTTACTTTTAGCCTGGGGGGGTGTTCCCAGACAGCGCTCTTTTTCGCTCCGCGGCTGGGAATTCCCGGGCTGCGCCGATTGCGCGGCCAAGATGTCCCTGTACATTTGCTTTGGGAGAGGAACGCTGTATGAGCAGCCGTTGTTGTTCTATGGGCCCAAACGTGTACTGGGGTAATTTATCCCTGAACCCTACCTAATCTTCATATAGAACGCTACCCTAAACCCGGTGATGGCGAAGTGATGGCAGAGTGCTGTGTGATGACTGCTTCTTCCACCTCTGCTCCTACTTTTGCTGATTTTTACTCCTTCTGTTGTTATTATTACTATTCTTACTATTACTACATCTACATCTACATCTACATCATCATCATCATCATCACCATCATCATCATCATCGTACTTCCAGTACTACCACCTAGTAATCATGTTTATACTCCAGGCTCCCTCCGTTCGTTTGCAACGCATGGCCTTGCTCTGCACGTCTGCCCACAAGCAGCATGGGTTGTTGCTTTGACTAGTTTTCTGTTAACAGGGTAACTTAGATTTCCAATAGAGATAATGGAAAAGAGCATGGAAACTACTATAATGGGTTATGTAGGGTCTGTCTTGGGGTTTTAGAATAATTTCAATTCCCAAGTTAAAGCCATTTTGGCACTATTCCCTATATTACCACCATTTAGGGTGAGGCCGGGTGAGGTCGCTTTAAATTGCCCAGTGTCAAGGAGCTCAGCTTAAGGAACTACAATAAGGAAGACCCATTCTTGACTATCTACCCATATTATGGCAACTTGATTCAAGTTCCTGAACAGCAACCCCGTTGAAGCCTGTGACTTACCTAGACCCTTCATTGGAGCACCTTGGGGGTCCTCATGAGAATCCTAACCCCTAAACTCTAAACCCTAGACCCTTAACCCTCCAAGTCCTAAACCCTCAATCCTAAACCCTGAAAACTAAACCCTAGACCCTTACCCCTAGACCGTAAGTTTAAATCCTAAACCCCAACCCCAAAAATCAGAATTGCAAGGTCCTTTCAGCCAGGAGGCCATAGGCAAGGTCTTAACCCTGCACTTAGTGGTTCTCAGTACAGGGTTTAGGGCTTAAGGTAAGGAACAAGGGAATATAATCCCTACATAAGTTCTCTTATTCCTTACTAACACCCAGTAAGTGTAGGTACTAACTCGACCCTAGATGTCCTTGTTTTTCAGGGTTTCGTCCTACATATTTCTAGGGCATAGCAAAAAAAGGTGGGTATTTCCGGGGTACAGCCCAAATTTGTTGGACATCAAATGTCCAAGTAGGGTTTAGTCGTGATGCTGCTGGCAGGCAGCCGCAGGCAGCATGAAGTCTTGCGCCATGCTTCGGTGAGGCGAGGGTTGAAGCTTTAGGACTTAGGGTTTAGGGTTTCGGTTGACCATGGCACTTAGCATAAAACTTAATCCCCAAAATATGACCCTATCGTACTCAGATCATAATACTATCCAGAAACCGCGCCAAATTAAAGTGTGCATGTAGCGGTCTTGCTCCAAGTTGGCTTTGGGTCAATCCCACACCCAGTAATGGGTACCCACAAGGGACTCTTGTAGGTACGTGAAGGCCTTATTAACTCCATATTTAGGGGCTATCACTATTGGTGGGATTGACCCAACGTTGGCTGGTTAGCCCTTCTTGGATTCCTGTTGCCCTAAACCAGAAGTGACTGGGGTCAGCAATGTATGGTAGATCCTCGTGCTTGGGCGATCCGAAGCCCAAATCATGAAGCATCAAATTGAAAAGAGGGGTTTTCCGGTTTAAGGTTTAGGCTTTCGGGAGAGCATGAAATGCAAACTATATTTGCGGTTGAGGGTTTAGGCTCCTCAAAGAACATGCGCCCCACCCCTGCGAAGTTTTGTGTCTGAGCTTTAGCACTTTAACATCTACATCTTTTACCTCTAAACCCTATGCCCCTGAACGCGAAACCCCGAACCCTGTTTAACCTCTACAACCCTAAACCCTAGTCCCCAAACCCTAAACCCCTTAGTGTCAAGAACCCTTCGATTCAACCTAGAGTCTCAAAGCCTAAACTGTCTTACTGCAGGTTAGTAGGCAAGAAGGGAATATTTTCCATAGGGAGTATATTAAGACCATACTCCCTTATTCTCGACTAACCCTTAGCCCTTAACCCTATGATGTACGGATTATATCCCCTGAGTCCCTACCAGCCCTCTATAAGCTTCACATTGCCTTTGGAGGTTCATCGGCGGTTACAAGGGCTCTAGGTACCCTAATTTTGCGTCATACCTGTAACTCTCCTACTAGAACTTTCCTCAAAGGGCTACATGTACCCTCTAATTCGGGTTATACTCCTACTATAACATATACCCCCAAAGGGCTATAGGTAGACCGTAATTTGGGTTATCATCGTCCTACTTACAGCCCCCCATGAACCTCCCGGCAGCATCACCCTTGCCCTGTAACGGGCCTCAGAAGCGATTGCCCCTCACCCTCATCCTGCATCTCGTCGCGATAGCGTTGGCTGCCTTGCTTCTGGAAAAGCTGTCGGATTTAAACAAACCCAAAAGCCTCAACCTCTGTCTATCTACCTGTAAATCTATAAATCCTATCTATATACATAGTCAACAATTTTTCCACATTTTAAACACTACCCTATCGTACATGTATATATTTACACACTACCCTATCATACATGTATATATACATATATATAGAGCCTTTTTTCTTGTCTATATTTGTACCTATATTTATATCTATAGTTATATGCATATGACACATATCCCCATGAACCCTAACTAAACCCTAAAGCCTAAAACCCCAGATCATAAACCCTAGATCCCAGAACCCTACACCCTAAACCCTGAAAGACCTAAACCCTAAAACCTACAACCTACAACATAAAACCCCACATCCTAAACCCTAAATCCCAAAACCCTGACCCCCGAAACCCTGAAACCCTAAAACCCTAAAACCCTACACCCTAAACCCTCAAACCCTGAAACCCTAAACCCTCAAACCCTACAACCCTCAAACCCTAAACCCCACAACCCTCAAACCCTAAACCCTACAACCCTAACTCCTAAAAACCTAGCCCTACAACCCTAAACCCTAAACCCTCAAACCCTAAACCCTCGAACCCCTACTCCTAAAACCTAACCCTAAAACCCTCAAACCCTAAACCCGAAACCCTCAAACCCTAAACCCAAAAAACCCTACAAACCTAAAACTCTTCAATCCCCAAACCCTAAACCGGGTCCCCGGCCTGGTTCCTCCTCGCTGGAGGACGACTCCTCCTCCACAGGAGGAGCTCGCGCCTTCCCAGACCCCCAAAAGGATCTAAAAATTAGATCCCCTACCATCATTGAGGGTTTAGGGTTTAGGGTTTAGGATTTAGGGTTTCGGGTTTAAGGTTCCCCTAGAACCATAGGGGAACTTATATGAGGATTCTATAGGGGTTATAATGGGTCTGTATAGGGGATCTAATTTTTAGATCCTCCCAGGGGTCTGGGTTGCTGCTTTGGGATTGCGCCGTTTGGCGGGTTCAGGGGTTTAGGGTTTAGGGGGTCAAAGTTTAGTTTTTAGGGGTTTAGGGGTTTGGGGTTTAGAGTTCAAGGTTTGTAGTAATAACAATGATAACCGCAATTACAAGAATCATAATAATAATAGATATAACAGCAACAATAGCAATAATAGTAATAGGGTCTGGGAAGCCCGAAACCCTTAACCCCAAACTGGGGTAGGGGGTAAGTTTGAGCTCTTAGGGTTTAGGCCCGGCTATAGGATCTAGGGTTTAGGTTCTAGGGTCTAGGGTTGGGGTTTTAGGGTTGTTCTGTTCAGGGGTTTGGCGGGGGTTAAGGTCCAAGGGTTTGGGGAAATTCTTTTGCGGAGGTGTTTAGGGTCTGAGGGGGTCTTTAGGGTTGCGGTTGTGTATGGTGTTTAGGGTTGAGAACTGTTTACAGTTTTAAGGAGTTCCAGAGTTGTGGGCTCAAGGTAATTTTGGCCAAAGATTTGGGTTTTCAGCTCCAGGAAAAAGAATTTTGTTTGCAGTTGTGGGAGAGGGGCTTTGGTTTTAACATGGAGGCTTGTGATGTGTGACGCAAGTTGTAACAGAGTTTGGGCTTAGGGCTTCGGATTGGGTATCAAGGCTTGAGGATGGAGATCTTAAGACCCAGGACCTAACCTAAACAAGGGCTGTTAGTTTGAGGTTGCGCGTCTGTCAATTCTGACTCCATTCGTAAAGCGATCTGGGCGTAGAATGGTACTCATCTGAATCCCGGCGTACCAGCCTTTAAGAATCTTCAACCCCCAAATCTTAAACCCCGCTACCCAAATCCTAATACCGTAAAGTGCCTTAAAGCTCAACCCCAAACTGTGAACGCCCTCTGAGCCGCTCGCAGCTGCGAGCGCGACGACCAGAATCCTTGGATTCGGCGCAGGGTTTCAGGCTGAGGGTTTACGTGGAACTTGTGATAACAAGGATGACAGAAATCATCACGTTAATCTCCTCCCCGAATATCAAAGCCCCCGACCACCCCTAGTATCAATTTTCCCCTCGTGGTGTGCTGCAATGAATTGGGAATATTCTATGGAAGGGATTTGATATGAGGAGGAGGACGGGATTGGTTGTCCTCCCCATAAGTTACTTCTGCGAGGATCATGCCCATCGTGAAATCCACAACCCCAAACCTAAACCCTAGTGTCGAAACCCTAAGACCAAACCCTAAAACCCTAATTCATGAATTCCTAGTTTTGAGATTCTGAAACCCTGGAACCAAACCCTAAACACTAATCCATAAATTCTAGACCCTGCTCACTGAGCCCCTACAAACCAAAACCCAACCCCCACATCAGGCATCCCCCTGCTTAAAACGCATTCCTTCTTTCAACCCGAAACCCTGAAACCTAAACCCTTCGCCCTTACGTAACCTTAGCCGCCCATTACCTTACTGGTTGTGAATAGGGAATATGGGAATGTAATCCTTATATAATAGATTCCTTCACTCCTTACTAAGCCCAAACTCTAAACCCTAAACCCTATGTAGTGTATAACACATTCCATTCTTCCCTACTGAGAGCCAGTAAGCTAAGCTCTGAGAACCCCTAAAAAACCACTCATTCCATACAAACCCTAAACCCTACGCCCTAAACCCTATCTTCCCCTATTCCCTTATCTAAGTACTAGCACCCAGTAAGTTATCCCTTTTCAAACCCATCCCTGCTTCTTGCCAGGTGGCTGCCCCGGTCTTGCACGCTGGTGCAGCAGTTGCAGCACCTGGCTGATTGTTCTCATCAGCCAGAGTGAGGGGAGTGCGAAAACGCAAGGGTTTCCGTTAAAGAGGTTGTGATGTATGTATGTATGTATGTATGTATAGGTATGTATATATAGAGGGATATACAAGGATAGATGGGATTTAGGGTCTGTTGTTCCCATCAACCGAACCTGCTTTCAAACGCTCCCTGTTAAAAAGTGGTAGGTCCCAGATTTTCTTAAAAAAGATCTTGCCAAAGCCTACAAAGTAGAAACCCTAAACTCTAAGCTCTAAACCTACAGAATATCATATTCATCCCATGCTCCAACTTTAGAGGCTAGAGCTTTCAGGAACAGACTTTCAAAGTCCAACAGGCCCACTTTGACTTTCTTTAGAGTTTAAGGTTTAGGGGGACGCAAACTAGCTAAAAACTTGGAGTGTTGGTATTGGGACTAGTGGCTCTTAGGCAATGTAAGCATGGGTTATGGAGACTGCTACAAATGATTGCGTAAGCATTCCCTCATGCGTACTAGCTACCAGTAAGATGGTAGTTTCATAGATAGGGGGCCACGATATAGACTGCAATATACTAGAATCCGTATCATGGGACCCTGCCGAGTGCAAGGCGTGGTGGGCAATGGGCTCGGAAATCCTGGCGTCAGCTCAACGTTTTAAGGGTGTAGGGTCGCTCCAAAAGGTTTTTCAAACAGTGATATGTAGGGATATATGAGCCGTAGTCTAAACTCCTGGTATCCCCCCTACAAAACCCCATAATACTCCCCTATATCATCCCACCTTCCAGGAAATTTCAACAGAAGTTCATATGGGCTTCTGGATTAGGGTTCAGGGTGACCCGCTCTGTCCGGAATGCTGTAGCTCATATGGGGTTATGGATTAGGGTTGAGGGTGGCCTGCTCTGTCCGGAATGCAATTGTGAGGTTGGTTGAGGGTTCAGGGTTGGGGCCTCTGAATTTGTAATTTTTGCACACAAGCCCTACAATTATCCAAAAAGTGCGTAGGAACCATTACTGACAGCATCAGGACCCTACCAACACCCGAAAAGTACCGAGGTACCACTGACGCGCAACTCTCGCAACCCGACATCGTGGGTTTTTGTGGTTTTCGAGGTGTAATTGCTTTGGATGCAGAAAGGTCTAACACAGGATTCAGGTGAAAACACGCCCCTGCCTACTTTGTTTTCGGCTTCTGGATTCGAATAAGGCTTGAAACCTTACCCCTACACTTGATTGAGGCTTTAATCCTAAACCCTGAACCCCTAAACTCCAATCATCAAAGCCTAATTAAAACTGAAAGCCTTGGACCTGCATGGCCACGTTGTCTACAGTCTACACGAAAATGCGATTGGATTATGAGAATATCCTTGTCAAACATTACCATATGTTTTGCGGTCCGGAGGAGCACGCGCATGACAGGTGGCTCTAGGCCCGTCAAATTCCCCAACCGCGGAAGATTGTGATTTCACGTTGGTGCGCTACTCTGTGAATGTCAGTCTAGCCTGTGAATGTCAGTCTAGCTGGGGAACCTGAATGCTAAGTCTCCACCATTGAGATGTCCTGCCTGTGTTCTGTCAGCTACTTGATCACCCTTCTTGTCTTCATTCGCCATGGAATCACAAGGACATTTTCCTAGGCTGTGCGCAAAGATACTCCAGTTCCGCCCTTCTTTCCCTACACCAGTGTACCGTATACCTTAGGGGGACCCCCAAAAGATAATGGTGATTATATTAGGTCCCTATTATATTCCTATTATACCACTATTACAGTGTGGGGGGTCCACCTAACATATACCCCAAGTTCTGGTGCTCTCCAAAATCCCAGTTTTTGCAGACACAGAGATCTGGGAGCCGGGCTCACTGCCAAAGCAGCGTGTTGCTAATTCACAACAGAGCTTCCGCGCGTCCTCCAAAATCTTACTGGGAAGGGGTTGGTAGGGAATACGGGTCTAGGGTTTAGGGGTTTAGGGTTTAGGTTTAGGAAGCTCGCCCGGTTTCATGAAATGGGAGCTTTGAAAGCATTAGGAATCTTTCTCTTGGATCCTGAGAGTAGGGATTGCAATGCGTTGAGGGTAAGCTTGGTACCCTAGACCCGAAATCCTAAATCCTAAACTCTACTGTTCAGGATCCAGGGACCGGGACCTTTGACATGTTTCATTTACAATCAGGGAAGGTGGGCGGTTTCATCATAAGAGCGGTTTAGGGTCTAGGGTTTGGGGGAAGAGGATTCGAAACCCTTAGTCCGAATCAGAAGCCCTAAGGCCCAAACTCGTATACCCAAGTCCTAGACTCCCTCAAGTCTAGTCCCTGTATATCCCCTTACACCCCTATAAGGCCCCTATATATATCTTGAAACAAAACCTATATGCCCTTGGGGGCCTAAACCCGCATCCTTAACCCCAAAGCTTAAACTGAGAGGAGCAGCCAGGCCCAACATTCGTGTGCCAAATATGGCGGGAAATTCCATCAGTGGCTCACGCAAGCTATAATCCATGGTAGTATCACCCTCAATAACCCCTATCCTGTAGTAGTCCCCTATACAATCTTAAACCCTAAACCCCTAAACCTTACACCCAATCCCGTATATAACCACCCTTAAGGAGTTCAGACTATAGCTCATATGTGCGGGTTTTGCAGGATAGTGGGCCCCCGTTGGCCGCCTGGGGATGTATGGTGATTGTTCGCGGGGTCCTTATTCGGCAGCGTCTAGGGTTTAGGGTTCAGTATGTCGGCGATGTTTCGAGAAAAACTCATTTGATAATTGCTGGCACTTGAACACTCATCATACCATGCCGGCATATGGCACGTGGAAATTTCCCAAAATAGGGGGACCCCAATAGAGACCCAAAAATACTATAGCCCTTACTATGGGGGTCCCGAAAAAGTACCCCTAGTTTTGGGCAACCCCCATGTATCAGCCCTTCAGCATCTCCATGAATTTGCATGGTCACCCCAACCTATGCAATCATCGCTCTTCATCATAAAGCCTCCCAACCTTCTGATTGTCAGTGTCATACCATAGACTCTGTAAGCATATGTACTATTTGGCGACTGGAGGGTTATTGCCAGCGGGAGGTGATAATGCAGTGAACTTGCTGGGCTGACAACCCCTGCCTCATCCTCGTACACCTTGGAGGAGTCGGGCTGAAATTTCAGGTTTGAGGACATACGATAAGCTTAGGTTTTCCTGTTTAGGGTGTAAGGCTGTGGGTTCAGGATGTCAGGTTGAGTGTTAGACCGTCTTTGGGGACTTAGGATTAGGTGTGCCACCCCCACGTGGCAAGGAAGGATCTGGGCGTGTGGATGGTAGATCAGGTAGGGTGTACACCACACATCATGTATGCAGGCACAAGAAACACTGCTTCCGTGTGTGTGTGTGTGTGTGTGCGTGTGGGGTGCCTAATTAATGTTCGTAGAAGCGAATGGCAGTTAACCCCGGGCAGGCTTGAGTTTATGTTTGGGTTGTCATGCTCTTCATGAACCCCAAACCCTGCAACCAAGGATCAAGCAAATCAACGACCAAGCTGCGCCTGCCTAAGGTCACCGAAGCCCCACAAGACCGTCGTCCCCTTACACCTTAGGGATTAGGGCTAGGTTTAGACCTATAAAAACCAAATTCATTCTTAATACTTCCCTGGGATTATACTATAATAAGCATGATATCTTTAAAGTT
This sequence comes from Symbiodinium pilosum, assembly GCA_905231905.1. Taxonomy (NCBI): domain Eukaryota; class Dinophyceae; order Suessiales; family Symbiodiniaceae; genus Symbiodinium; species Symbiodinium pilosum. Next base: position 7,628 of record CAJNIZ010044141.1, on the reverse strand, counting down.
ATTTTGCAATGAAAATCAAGGCATATAACTCTCAAGGAGACTCCAGAATAAGTCCTTTGAACACTAGCTCCTGTAGCTCCTACCCAAACACCCTAAAGTTAAAATCCAAAAAATGGAGCCTCCCCAAAATGAACCAATTAACTACTACATTGGGAACACTCATAATTTTTGGAAGGTTTCATTGACTCCTTTAGGGGGTCTGGGTACTTACTTTTCCCAAACCCTACACGTTAAATGGCTCTCCAATCCTGGACTGCCTGGGCTCCGCGCAATCTCGGAATGATGATGGCGGCCTCCATGTAAGAGTGGGTTGCCGTTAAGGCACGCAAATTAAGTTCCCAGAAAATGAGTATATAGTAAATAATGAAGTTTCTATATTATAGTAACTTCATTTAAGTTTCTTAGCAGCAACCCAGGAGAGGTTTGAAACAACGTGACATGCAAACCCCAAAACTAAATTCCAAAGTAGAAACCCCGTGATCATAACAAAATGGTTGACAAGAAGTCACGGGAGGTTCTCCAGAAGATCAGATGACTTGAATGGGTTTTGAGACATGGGACATCCCGGGTTGGGAGGCGATCATGCTGCCATGGTCTGCCTGTTGGCCTCCAAGACCGCCCAGAACAAGTTGGCCCCTCTGGCTCTTTGCAAAAGACACCAAGCTACTTACTTTACTTAACAGATCCCCACCTGGGATGCATGTAGTCCCAAGACCTGGCTGAAGCCGGAACACAAGACATGTATCCCAACCTGGGTTTCCTTCCAGGGACAACCCTGTCTCAAACTAGCGCAGAGCGCCGTATGGCTCAACCGCCAGAGATACGCTCTCGTCGGTATAGCCCTCACATCTCGGCCTGCTCATGGGGCTCGACTCGAAATTGCTGTTCTCCAAATGCATCCATGTAGAGACCCGTATTGTGACATGAACCTTGTAAAAGGGTCCCGCACTATACTGACTTCAGAATCCGCTTATGATCCATAGTCTAAACTCCCATTATCCGCCTTAATAACCCCTATCCTAGTCCCCTATATACTTCCCTCTAAGGAGTTCAGACCCTAAACCCAAACCCCTATATAATCCCCTGCATAATAATCCCCCTTTTACGGAGTTTGGACCCTAAACCCTGAAGCCTCAACCTTGTATAATCCCCTATATAACACC
>CAJNIZ010044140.1:0-52089 GCA_905231905.1 Symbiodinium pilosum | reverse complement strand
GTGGATACCGAAAAGCTTATTTTTGTACATGCATGCACTCGTGGAGGGGGTGGAGCCCAACTGAGGCAAGTGGAGCTTCTTCTGGCTTTGGTTGCAGCCTCTTTGTGGCTTTCCACCTCTTCCGGGACTGTACACTGCGAAGCTTTGCCCTCCTTTCCTGAGGGGGTCCAGGAAAATCGGACTTCTGGTGGAATGGGAACGGGGCCTCCGTGAGCGATCTTGGAAAATGGTCACACATCCAAATTGCTTGAAAGACTTTGAAAACATCCACAGGCTGATGTACTTGCCAACTTGGGCAACACAAATTTGGAGTCACGTATTGCAACCCTAAATGACTGTACTGCGGCTTATACTAATATGCTCACCTTGGCCTTAGTCAAGTCCCCGGCTCAGTATGTAGATCGCACTTTCGAGACACTTACGAGGCGGGCCTTCGCAATGTGCACAAATCACAGCTGCACTAGCGAATTGGAGCCCCAGACCTCTGACATGCAGATGCCACGTCCATCACCAGCCACGCAGAATTCCCAGGAGTGTCCGGGCTGACGGGATTGGTTTTAAGGTTTTCAGTACCTGTCTTACACGTGATAACTATGCACCGTAGCTCTTACTTTTTAAAGTTCCATGAACCTTGTAAGGACCCTCACCCAATTCACCGTGCATGAGGTAGATTCTAAAAAGGCTGCAAGTGGGGCTTCTGATCAGCCTGCGTACGTGGAGGGGGGCGACTGTAAGGTATACTTAACGTCGTTCAAGGAACGCCGCGCGAGCAGGACTTCTTAGTGAAGGTCAGCCTGCAGGGCATTCAGGGCCGGTGATCTGCGGAAGATCGGCTTCATGTGACTCGCTTTAGAGATTCGCGGGCCCTGAAAACGCCCAACCAGCTTGGACAGGCTTCGGAAATATCTCGCTAAAGCACCTTTTTGGGTACGTGTCAACGTCAAGGAAAGCCTGTTTTAGAATCGTCCGAACTTTGGCAGATAAACCAACCTCACTATTGGCACATACCCGTTGGCCGGCAGCTGGCCCAGCAGGGCTTGCAGATGCAAACTCCGAGCTTAGGGTTTAGGTTCTAGGGATTAGGATTCAGGGTCCAGGGCTTGTAAGATTTAGATGTAACAGCAACTGGCCGTGACCAGTCGGGCCATCCCAAGAACATATGCTAACAACTCATGCGTGAAATCCTGCGCATGGCTGCTACTGCTACTGCTAATGATAGTGGCTCATGCTACTCCTACTCCTCCCATCCCTACTTCCACAACTACAATTACTGGTATTTCTCCTGCTGAGTATAATACTAAGACCGCTTTGCAGCTTGGAGTGCCGGCACGAACATATGATGGCTCAAATTCTAGCTCGCATGAGCCCTGGTCTTTAACTCCTCCGGCTTTGCATTGGTTAGGGTGCAGTGTAAAGTCCAGCGCTTGGGGTGCACGGTAACGGTTAGGCTCAAAGCAACAATTATGTACCGAGGGCATGTAAAGCGCTGAGGGTGCAATCGGTATACCTTTTGCCAAGGTATGCAGTGCCAGCACTGCCTATTCTCAACTGGGCAATCCGAGGGTCCTTGCAGAGTGGAATGAAAACCAGGGTTCGTTCAGCTAGCTGAGATGTACATCTTTGTCACAGGTCCAGGGATCCAGAGCAGGCCTACGAGACGAATCTGAACTATCAGCTGTAATATCCCTCTGTACTCCAAAGAACTGCAAAAACAAGCTTATGAGTTTGGAGGGCGTTCTAATAGGGACAACAGCACTCTAGTACTATTTCTTCAATAGTACCATTCTTCAATGTACACATGTCCTAATACCGGGAAACAATACACCCCTCGATTTGTCCCTCATGGGCTGTTGGCCAGTAGCAGTAGATGATAATTAGGGCACAACCCTATGTTCCCATCACTGTGGGATGCGTCGGAACCTCTTGTTTGAAGTTCTGCCGTCTGGACCTACACCCTGAAGGCCCAGGTGGACGCAGCCTACAACTCGCAGCCTACACTAGAACAAAAACAGCCTCTCAACCCGGGACCTTACGTCAACTGGCAGCAGCCGAATGTAAATGTCTCACTACGAGGCCATCACGGACGAGCTCAGTACTTGAGACACGCAGAAGGGCGCCTCCCAGGATCCTGGCACTTCTCCGGAGTTTGGGGTTATATTGGGGTCATATTGGGATAATACAGGGTAATCTAGGGCTTATATGGGGATAACGGAAAAGAAAATGGAAACTACTAGAATATATTGGGGTAATATAAGGGTTGTATTTAGGGATAATGGATAACAAAATGGAAACTACTATTCAGGGTGTAGGGTTTAGAGTTTAAGGCGCCTCAATCCCAAGTGGGATCTTCCATGCTGCGTAAGTTGCGTCTGACTCCCTGACGAGTTCGCAAGGCTGCAAGAATTGGGCAGCTTGCCATTCTGTCGAATTTGCTGTGGATTTTTGGTTCTCTCGAACTCTGGGATCTGGGCCTCCTCAACTTCGCAAACCCTCAGAAAGCCACATGTGTCTGCTTTGATACCACTAATAGGCACGAAGCCTTGAAAACGCAGCGCAGCCATGTCTTGCCGAGAGATATTATGTTTTTACTCAAAAGATGAAAAGACAACAGTTGCCGAACAAGTCTGTTCTGGTGGCAAAAACCAATGAAGAAATAACGGCTCCTATGACCGTTAAATCGCTAAAGCTGTTTGCAAGCCATCGTGTGTAAGCCGTATGCTTCTTACAAAGAAAGCTGGTCGGACATGATCATTGACAAGCGCTGTGCATGTGATATCCTTTCAGCCTGTTCTGCAAAAGGTCGGGGGTTTAGGCCGAAATCTTGACAATGGAAAGACAAACCATGGAAAGACAGCCTAGACTACCACAAAGCCTTAGCCAGCGCACAGAAATCTTGAAACGTCCGAACTCCTGCGCGGCACCGCAAGCTCCGTGGAGGTCGCAGCGCCAAGGCCTAGGACTTACATCCACCTCCACCACATGCCCACCACCACCGCCACCGTTATCGCCATCCCTGAGAACCTTTTACAAATTTACTTGCGACCAGCATCACCACTGCCCCAGTGAAATTGTTCTACCAGGGCTGAAAGACCGTTTCAGGACAGGAGTTGCCAAGGGGAGGTGCACTAATGCGGCGTCAAGGGTCCAGGCATTGAGTGCAACAAGCTGCGGTTCTAATGTCCAAGACATCAAGAGCCGGGGCATCTTAATAAGGTGACTAGGTCAAGAGGGGCAAAACGAAACACTGCAACAAGTTGCGAACCTTAAAATCTCCTCATAAGACCAGCCTGCTAGCAACTGATGATCCCCTAGCGTAAGTTGGTATGATATTGGGAATGTCGGGGATAACTATGATCATGAATAATTTGGGTCGAGACCTTTCCAAGGACGTGACTACACTGCTTGTGTCTCCTGGGCGTCAAAAAGCCTCCAACGATGGACGAATGAGGGCTACCATGGATGAAATTTCCTCTCTGTGCCAAGATGCTCCTGCAACAAACGAGAACAAGGCCAAGGGCTGCTAAATCCTCAACTCTCGGACTCTACACAATCCCAACACACTCAACTCCTACACTCTAAACCCGCCAACTTGCATCGCATGATGCTAAAACCCACACACACCAAACTTAAACAGCTAAACACCCACCCAACCCAAGCTAACCCTCGTGAGCATGGAGCCCCTACAAAGGCCACATCATATAAACTCGCAAGTGTTACTCAGGAACCTATACGCACTCTCCCGATTACGACCAAAAGACTGCTCCCCCCAAAATATGAATACGGAAGCTCAAGAGGGCCACGAAGACGACTGTCATTTCTAAAAGGCCTGTATGGGAGTTTCTATATTGGGCCCCCTATTCATGCAACCATTTCAGTTTGGGGGAGCCCGCCGCATCAAACTCCAGCGCCTGGACTCCATATCCTCATCTACCACTGTCTAGTCCCAATTCTACCAGTAAACCATAAACCCTTGAAATCCTTGAAACCCTTCAAACCGGCCTTGTCGGGTTTTGGGCCATCTCCCTCCTGGCCGTCGGCAAGCAGCCTCGCCAATTATAAAAGCTACCCACGTAATAATCAAAGATACTTAACCCTAAACCATAGACCCTATGGCAATCGCGAATGTGTGGAATGTATTCCTTATTTGGGGGGATTGAAGTGTCTGAAACAAAGCATCGCGTAGGAGTTCTGTTGATGGCCTTCCCCCACAGGAACAATCGAGTGCATAAGTATCTGGGAGCCTAGCAGAAACGAAAGGGCAACAAGACATGCTTCCCTCTCGCGTACGGAAAGCTCGATCTCTAAAAACATGAAGGTAAGCGCCTGCACCTCATCTGGCAAGTGGGCCCTGCATTAATCCCAAAACAACAGATTTACATAAACCCTTTCTACCTGCCGTGACAACTCCCGAGTAACCCCTAGCTGCACTGAAGATCCCAATCCATGAACCTTGAACCCTGAACTCGACGCCCTAAACCCTCGGCCCTACACTTGAAACCCTAAAATTCAAGCCCTGAACCCTGAACTCTAAACCCTAAACCCCCAAAACCCTAAACCCTGCAATGCTGCGCAGCCTGCTCTCGGAGTGCAAGCCAATCAGTCTGGCCAGCTGGTGCACCACCTGGTGGAGTGGGCTGCCCAAAAAGCGGTTAAGGTTTAGGGATTGGGGTTTAGGGTTTTGGGTGCGGGGTTAAGGGTGTAGGGTTAGAGGGCTCATGGGGTAAGATGAGAGGGTCCCACGCAAGGGTTTGGGGCTTGGGGTTCAATGCTCAACAACCCTGGGACTTCGAGCACAGTTTTCCGGCTGGGCCATTTGCGTCAGCGATGTGGGCCGCATCAGGGGCAGTGCCATTCACACCACCGAATAACGGAACGTGCACATAGTCCTTACATCATGTCAAAAACTTGAAGCACGATGTCCTATTCCTTCATTCTGGGATGTCGTTCCCACTGCAGAATGTCTCATCTACCCAAATCTGTAAACACCTGCAGGGGTATGCCGAAAAAAGGTCTCGCTTGCATACCCCAAAAGCGATAGCCTTTGTTGTCTCTATCCGGAATAACCTTGCAAAGCCTGCCTTTCGCTCGGTGGCATTGAGCCCCATCAAAAGCATCTCGTCTGCAGGAGGAGCGCCGGCCTGAGCATGATGCAAGGCTTCGGGTTTCAACAGCCCCTTGCACCTTCAACACCTGACCGGCTAGAAGTGTTTACCAGCAGTCACCTCCAACTTAGCAGTTGGGCGCACGAGCAGTAACCGCCAGTGACTGCCATGACATGATGTCAAATTGCAGCAATGATTAAGCTTCCAATTCGTTGGATGGTGGTGATGCAAAGTTCTGCGCTGTCTAGTGGCGACCAGCCCTGAGGCGTAGACTTCTGTGGCCAAGTCATCGCCCGTCCACAGCAGTTGCCTTGCAGATCCGTGATTCCAAGGTCGTTCATAGCTCGCATGGACAAGTGCACTTGCTTGAAAGGAAGCAGGTGAAGGTGCGTGTACTGCATACCCAGCCAGGATTGGATTTTTGGGTGTTGGCACCGGGGTCAAGCATGGCATGGGCCGTGGACCCTCGCCGGGGTCCTGACCACATCAGCAAGTCCTGGCAACTGAGGTCGTGCAGGTTTGCATCATGAGACGTAAAGGCAAGCCTAGCTAGCTAAAGAAGCACAACTCCGTGAGCCCAGAAACCCTCCTACCTACTTGAAACCCCCAACCCGTACACTGAATAAAAGCAAAGCGTGGGCAGAGTAGTGGGCCTGCAATCATACCAAAGGCGGCCGTCCAACGGCCTAACCAACCCCGATTTACCCAAACATCTTGCCATATCTTGCCGATTCCAGTAGTATAAACTGTTGCAGCTGCTAGATAGGTACCGTTGAACTTTGGCTACCTTCATCCATTTGACACCCACCGGCAAGTCTGGCGAAACCCTGCCTCTACTACCTAAACATACCTAAACCGTAGATCCTGCTCCTTAAGCCCGAAACTCTGAACCCTAGACCCTTCCCCAAACCCAAAACCTATCCCCAAACGAGTAAACTCCAACATCTAAGCACTTAAACACTTACACTCCGAACCCTAGACCTGCCTAAACCTGAGCCCCAAACACCAATCCTGAACTCTACTCACCTAGTCCCTACATAGCACCAGCAAGAGAGGTTCCCCGTCCTCCTCCTCGAGGCCCCGGGTCTTCCCAAAGGCCACCTGACCCACGGATTAGGGTGTTAGGGCCAAGGTCTAGGGCTTGAGGTTTTTGGGCTCGAGGTGCGGGGTCGGGGTTCAGAGGTTTCAAGTTTCGGGTTTAGGGCTTGGGGTTCCCAAATTAATGGTGGTCGGTTTGGGGCAAAAGGTCATGGGTCTCAGGTTGAGGGTTCTGCAAGTTCTTCATATGCGCATGCATTTAGGGATCCCAAAGACTGATACGGGTGTGGAGACGATAAAGCGGGGGCAGCAGGAGCTTTGCAAGGAATCATGTACGGTTGCTGTTGAGAAACTCAACTTAGGCTACCAAAATGAGGAAATCCTGCTAGTTAGTATCCATATTCGGGTAACTTTGCTTTAGTTCCTTAACAGCCCAAGGTTTTGAGACGCTGCCACGTGTCCTGCAGCAGCTTCTGCCTCGGGGACTCCGGTTTTTTATGGTTGTCAGTGCGGGATTAGAAGTGGAAAAGATGATGGAAACTTCTGTGTACCGTTTTAAGGTCTGGCGAAGGAAAAGAAACTACCGTGATAATTGGAATCATGAGGATTCTGTAGGGCTACTTCAGGGATCCATTCCACAATTCTCTGCTAAAAACCAGTAAGGCTTGTGCATAGGCGCTCTACTCGGAGGCTCACGGATGACCAGACGTCAGGCTGTAGATAGGACAACTACAAGTAGCTAGCCCCCTGATATTAGATATTCCCAATATAAGTAGTATAATATACGTACCACATAATGGGAGTATTGAATATTAGGGGGCTGGGGGGGTCTAGGTCTTAGTCATCCTCCATAGGCAAATTTATCGTACACCATGATGCAGAGTAAAGGTTCTGAAAAGATTGTAAAGTCCATCGCTCTCTGTCTCTGTCTTTGCGCGGCGACTTCCACATGACAGAGGCCCATGACAGCCTTGGACTATCTTAGACCGTAGTAGGATGGAAGCCAATGTGATGAGTGTTTTTGGGTAGCTGAACCGTGCAAAATGATATTCTTCATATACAGTTACAACCACAGGGAGAAAATCAACTCACCGCTATAGCAGCCCTGCTTAAATACCGCGCACGTAAGCACGTGGACAGTTTAGATTTGCCGCTGACGGCAAGTTTGAGTGACGGCCTGCTTGACTGTAGCTGTGCTGGTCTCGCGGGTTGTCATGTTCAACTGTCCCCATGTCGCTCCGCGGTGGGGCCGCGGGTAGTCCTGTAGTATTGTATGCAGTGCCACAGTTGTGCTGCTTGCTCAGCTTGGTCGTGACTCGTCCGAAGGCTGCGAGAGAGAGAGAGAGAGAGGACAGTTTAGATTAGATGCAAGCACGCCGCAAAGCAAGCCTAACTGCAGACATACTTTTGCAGGTATGCAAACTGGTAAGGCCCAGGGAGACTTAGAGCTCCTTCAGGCCTCACTAGGGGGTTGCTAGAACTGGGCAGTCGTGACAACAACAGCAACCTTAGAAGTAATGTGTGATTGATCCTGAAAGATAGGCAGTCTGATGGAGATAGGGACAAGCTCTTCAACTCCAGAAAAATCTTTCGGAAAATCAACACATAAATTTGACAACGAAAGGGCAGTCTTGCATTTCAGATTTCGCGGCCCGCAATCTCTACAAACACTCTCTTACCACCCTATAACAACAAAGATTATACGAAAAAATGCATGGGCAAGCTTGAGAAATCCCATGCCTTAAATTCTAAAACCCTCAACCCCCATACCCCAGATGCTGAAAAAAACATCCCGTTCGCCTCTGTGAGCTTTTCCAACTTGGCGATAAGCTCCTAGTCGAAACCACGGAGGACCAATCGGAAGAACACAGGTTGAGCGCTGTTATCGGACCCTTTTCGCCAAAGGAGGATGGTCCACTGACTTTAGGGTTCATGGTTCAGAGCTCAGGGCCTGGTGTTCAAGTTTCTTGGGAACAACGAAAAGCAAATTTCGTTTGCAGCCCTCAAGTCCTGCGTCTCACCTTATACTCCAGGATGCTCATGGCCCAACTTGGGCTCAACCCCAACCCCGACACCCTTTGCAATCACAACAAAACCCTGGGATCCACGGTGATATGACCTGATTATTTGGTAGTTTCCCAAAATGAGGGGAACCCCAATATAGACCCCAATATACTATAGCCCTTAATATGGGGACCCCCAAAAAGGGTACCCCTAATTTTAGGAAACCCCCATTTACCAAGTGTAGGAGTGAGCGGAAGAAGGGTCTTCTGTAAACGTCCCGCTGCTTTAGGAATGAGGGAGGGCTGGGCTAGTGGTGGAACTAAAGCAAACGTCGAAAGGACTGAATCTCTGAGGCTCAGTCAAGAGCTTAAGGAATGTTAGGATTCACGGTCAAGGGTGGGGTGAGGGCCTCAGGTAATGTGCCAAAAGACAAAGATGCTTCTTCCGCACTGAAATCAGAGAAATGCTTTATCCTTGCAACACTCAACACAGCGCCGGCCCATGTACTCCGACATTTTCTGGCCCTACCTACTCTATGAGCTTGCGAAATTCAAAGAAACGCCCTGTGAATCTCCCTTGCCCAATCTACGGAAGTTTGTCATGTGTCTGTAAACCCCCAAAACCAAAACCACTGAAGTACTCGGAAACATTCTTATACTGCAGGAGTCGCCCCTTCAAAGCCACATAGGTTGTGCGCATATCGCAAAAAGAGAACCGGCCTACGTAGACTCTCAACCATGACGGTGGCTTGCAAAATGCTGCCCAATAATGGAGAACCAAATGGACAAGAAAATGGAAAATGAACTGGAAACTAACGAATTCATAGGAGAATATAAGGGATAATAGAAGGGGTTTGGAGAATTTGTGGGCGTGCATATAGGGGACCTCATTTTGAAGGATACAGTCTTCATATATTCCTGGGCCCTAGGGTCCAAGGGTCCCTGCGGGTTGAACAACCTGTATCCAAAGACCGCCTGCGATGACTGGCTCTGCGCAAGGTACTGCCAGTTCTCGCGGAAAGCGCGGCGAACCTGTGCGAGCTCCAACTTTTAGGCTTACCTGCACCTTCCTTTCATGCCCTTGAGTACTCGCCTTTACACATAACAAGCCCAAACAGAAGGGAGAAAGGAGGGTCCGGGGAAGGCATTTATCATACCACAGAACAACTCAATTTATAAGAAAATCCTCATACGCAACAACAAACCCCTGCTCCTCGCTCTCCTCCTAGGACGAGTATTCCTACTCCCGCAGCACCACTCCTCTCCTACTCACTACTACCTCTCTCTCCTACACCAACCTATACCTAGCCTTCTCCACTACCGCCGGTTCATGACATGGAACAAATATGACAAATCATGATTCCAGAACGTATTTTGATGACTTTTTCAGTGGACTTCATATCATGTGTTTGATCATGTTTTGTTGGTGGTGAGGTCTCTTGATGTAGGATTAGATGGGGACGGGGCTGAGGCTTAGGATATGGGGCAGCACGACAGATCATAATTTCAGTGAATATTTGCGAAAATTGTTCACTTCGATTAGTTAGCTCTTTCCTGATTTAGGCTTAGATGGCGAAGGAGGCTCTGGCTGCAAGTGGTGTGAGGAACTTGGTGGTGTCGCATCAGGCATTATGCCCTACACAATGTTCGGGTACAGGAATAACCTTCGCGTGCAGCACCTTGACATTGCAACATCATGCACCACTAAGGGCTTGAAAGTTCGAATCTGATGCACTAAACTTGCACGAAACTATCCGGCCCTACCCTCCTTTGCTTACGGGGCATGTCTCAACGTCAGATGTAGGCGACAAGCCCGATTGTAAGCTCAAATTATCAGACGCTGAACTTACATGATATTTTCCCCCTACCCCTCCCTACTCCCGTGCATGCGTGGGACTTCGCAGCACAACAGTTTTCACGCGGGCAAACATGGGCCACCATCCTACTACTCCTAGCACCACCAACGCTGCCACTGCTACTGCGGCCTGGCGGACCTGCTCTTCGGCCTCCCAGGCATCGCCCTGCCCACGGGACATGCCAAGTCACCCGTCTAGCTTTCTAAGCTTACTTACGGTTTCCACTTAAGGGTTCGAGTTTTGAGGTCTGGCACCAGGATTTAGAGATTGGGAATTGGGCAGCAAGATTGGGATGTTGGTAACAAGGGCACGCCAACACCCTCGAATCCCTTAAATGATGAGGACCGGAAAACGACAATAGCAGCTGCGGGACATACTTGGGTGGCACCAAAATATGAGATAAGCCTGGCCCGCATGGGCTGCAAGAACTTTCAGAAGAACCGTGAGAAAATGCAGTACGGTTCCGAAACGTAACACATGGCGTAACTCCTCATGGGTTGGCATGCCAACTCCCACAGCGGCCGTGCCGCTACAGCAAGAAGGTGCTCTGAAATACTTGGCAAGCATAATACCAGCATATACCAGCAACGCTGGCGTAGTCTTTGCACTCATGTGGGTTTGGAGGCTGGAGTAGCATTTTTGCTTTCAGTCCGCCAACCCCAAAACTTAACGCAATACGAAATGCAGCTTTCCGTCTTCAAATTTGTTGGTGTCTTCCGTTAAGTTTCGGACGTGAGTATTCAAGGGTGTAACAAGAATTCCAGAATGCTTCGGGTTGTCTTTTTGGTCAAAAACTTCGAAACCCCCTACCCAAACCCTAAAATCCTTTATCCCTTGCAAATTTAAAGCCTGTGAAACCCGTAGGTAAAAGCGTAAAAGCCTAAACCCTACAAAGCTTCAGCTACGTAGAATCGATCTTCGCCAAAACATTTGCCGCTGCCTTGGGCCTGGCGCGCTTAGGCGAGCGGCCGCGACTTTCGGCAGCGGCCCAGGCCTGGCAAAACGCAATTTTCTTGGGCTCCTGTTACAAGGCTGGAACTAAATTATTGCAGTGAGCAAAGCCTGTTTGTTATTCACCAAAGAGCTACATCATAGATCATCATAGTATCTTAGTTGAAGCATGTAAGCTCCTCAGCAGAAAGCCTGGTTTTGGAAGGAAATGGGTACTGCGCGATACTGTGAGGCTTAAAATCTCAGCCCGTTGGCCAGCGCAGCGGCTGAAAAAAAAGGATCTCCCTGCGGCAACGTAAACACCTTTTGAAAAGGAAACCTGCGGAACAAGGCAACGCAACCAACGAGCCCTACCCTCAGCAGCGCTGAGCCGCCCACACAAACAACAAAACAGGACGTGAACCTTACCCTAAAACCTCAACCCCCCATCCTCGTGACAAGAGGGGCCTATCTCCCAGTCAACACTAGGAGGGCTTTTGGTCCTCTGAGCATGCGGAGCCGAGCCTCCTCAGCCCTAGTGCGCCCCATTTGAAGCAAGATCGCCCAGCAAGTTCCACCTTGCCCTCACCCCTTACTCCCCCCCTAATCGGTGCCATTAGGAGCACCTCGGGCCTGACAGTACGGGCACAGGAGGTCCAACCCGCTCATTACAAGTGGCAGGCAAGTGGCAGGCGTCGTCCTGCCGTGCATCATAACAGCAGCAGAGTCACCGCCCAGCTCTTTGACCGAGGGTCCTCAGCTTGGCACTGAATCCTTCAGCGCGCTGAAGACGAATTCGGCGTGCGATCCTGCTCCCTGCACTCGGTCGTACGGAGCTAGCCATTGAACTGTTTCTCCCGCCAAGCCTCACGCACGTCATGCAGCCATCGGCCACCGTTAGGGGAGACGTCCTTAGCGCTCAACGTAATGCCACGGCGGGTCCAAACGCCCCACTCAACGTTGCTTAGCACTCAACGTTGCTTAGCCAAGCACACGAAACACCCTTTGGGCGACCCTCGTACCAAGCAAGCGAGGAAGCCGATCTTGCCAGTGCTGACCTTCAGCACGCGACCAAAATCCCACCGCCGCGACGAAATGCTACAGAGCCACAAACTTCAAGTCACAGAAATGGCCCCAATGTATGGCCCGCTCAAGCTGTCGCGCCGCACGACCACGGGGACGTCCAAACCACATGCAAGCCATGCGATAGGTTCCGCACATCTGCTCCACAAGTCGAAATCCAAGACCGTGCCCGTGATAGCTTGGCCCCAAACCGCCCTGGAAATAATCATGGCACTGGCAACACTCGCACAAAACTTCAACGCAACCGGAGAACAACCTGGCCTTTCCGTGGTCCGCTCACAAACTTGTATCGATTTGCTGTCATAGCGCGCCATACTCTGACGACCAGCTACTCAGCTACTTCGTGGCTGCCCGAGAGCACCGTGAGGATGGAGCCCCTGAACGCTCGGCTCTATCATGCATAAAGGCTCAGGACGTCCGGAGCCATTTTCCGACATCACTGATTCAGGCGGTGAAGGCAACAAGGCCGAACGTTGTGTGCCATTGCCCAGTGCTTGAGGCTACATCCAACCAAGACACGGGGCCAAAAGTATCGCAAACTTCCATAAGAGTTTTGGCGTGTCTCCACTCCGTGGCTCGGAAGGCGCAAGCTGTGTCAAACACCATTTCGGCAATGGAATGGTCGCCAACATCAGCTTGAAGCTCAGCCAAGGGCCGCTGGCATGCAGGGTGGACGGAGGCCATTCAAGCCTTTTAAGCCATCGATGAAGACTGTTCCGAGCTCGTGACCACGGCTTGCCGGAGGCTCCTGCTGTTATGCTGGCATCGGGCCAAGGACCATTGAATGCATGTCTGGGCTGCGGGACCCTTCCCAGCGCAAGGCCAAAAACTCAACCAAAAGCAGAGGGGCGGGGGTGGGGCCAGGGGGGGTCCAAGGGTTGAGCGCAGCCAAATGAAGAAGTTATCCTTGCATTCCCTGGCAAGGGGGTTGGTGGGTCCGCAGCTCTCCTCTACCCTTGCCGAGGCAGTCCCGCGTTAGCAGCTAAATTAGCATTGCGTTGCTATGGCCAACGGCACCGTTTGTAGGGTTTAGAGTTGCAGGGGTTGTGGTGTGTAGGGGTTAGGATACTGTAAGGTGTAGGGCTGCACCAGAAGCTTGGTTCTGCAAACTGGAGTTGAGGGTCTGGGGTTTAATGGGTTTAGGGGTCGTGGATTCACAGGTACTCTAGGGCGTCATGGATTGCAAGTCAAGGATTCTCGCGCACGTAAACGTTCGACAGACAGCGTAGCTCCTGGCATCTGTTTGACGCCAGGATTACCTCTACTGCTGCTACCTTTTTCAAATATTGCTGTCAGGCTAATTATGTTAATTCTGCCTGGAAGGAACTGCCGAAAGCTGAGAAAAGACATCAATATGGATTATATCCAGACATATCCAGACCAACTACAGATTTCAAGGCCCAGTGAGAACATTGCAGGAGCTAAGTTGTGATCTCCTTTCCTGGTAAGGGCCCAGTATTTTTCTTCAACTACAGGAATCTGCGCTCCACAACAACCTGTATTTGCAATACAAAGCTCTCAGTCGGCAAAGAAAGTGAGAAGGAACTGGGAGTAGTCCACACAAGCTCAAAGAAACACCTCAGGATGATCAATAGTGAAGAGGTGTAGATTTCTTGTCGGGAAAGTGTATTCCGTCAACAGCCATCCTATTTCTAGCGGACCCCTACCCATGTATCCTCCGACACCACTTCTGCAGGATCCCGCAAGCGAGAGCCTCCAAGTACACAACTTATAGTTTATGAAGTACATGGCTTGATATGCGGCACAAGATATATAATAAATGATTCCTAGGCAAATATTACATAAAATGGATCATATATGACAAATACCACACATTATCTTATTCAGAGGCTGCAGGCCTCCAGGGCGTTGGTGCCTGCAACAACATGAAGGCTAGGAATAATCGTGCGAAACAGCATACAAACAAAATGCTGACGCGGCCCCCACCAACCGGAGGGTCGAAGGGACTTTGCAAGCAAGCTAATGCTGGGGACAGTGGGAGTGCCAGGTATACATACGTATTACGTCCCCGTGACCCCTCAAGTAGATTCCTCCTTGTGAAAGGTGCTGTTCTCGGATTGGTAGTTGAAGGTCTAGGTATGGTGGGTTGTCGCAAGAATGGTCTCGTGCATGTTGTGGCCCATGAATTTCGAACGCTTACCCAAACAAGGCATCTGAAATTTCACAACCCTGCCGTACGGTGCCGAGTTGATAACGACAACGATCATGATTGATGATGGTCGGTAAGAATTGAATTCATGTTCCCAATGTCTGGTAATCGAATAGAATTGTGTACCTAAAACCCTGCAAAATACTTCCAACCATAACCTGTACACCCCTTCTAGGGTTGATGCCAATTCGTGGGAATCTTCAGCCCAGCACACACCCCCAAAGCAACATTGTCCTTCTTTCCTGTCTTGGGCATGGCCTTCGGACTCCAGTAGCCGATAGAAAACAGATGGCCGCAAGCGCGGTCGCTCCTTTCAACACGGTCGAGGTTTGGGATTTTCAAGGGGGTCGGGCAGTTAGGGGTGTGGTTTGGGGCTGAGCCCCTCTGCTTGGGGTGCACATGGATTCACTTGTTGTGGATGTGGTCGAAGTGAACGTTATTATGGGTGCCGGCATGCATTCGCTAGATGCTGCGCGCCAATAGGAGGGGGTGTGGCTAGGGTTGGGGTCATAGAAGCCACGTTCATGAAGCCCCTCAACTGCAAAAGGTGTGAGAGACTACTGGGAAGCATTCGCAGTCTGGAGCACACGGCCGTTCTCCCTGCTGCGTCTCGCACAAACAACCTCTCATCTGGGCTCTAGACACAACGAAGTCACAGTAACAGCTGCCGTGTAAGCAACACACTGTCGCGGCCACCCGTTGCAACAAGCACTGGTCAAATTCTCTTACAAGGCTCAAAGGTTTTAGCACACTGTCTTTGTGAGATCAGAGTCCCTTTCCAAACGCCTCTTCCACCGCGTCCACATCCGCTGGCAGGTTCTCCTGAATGAGAAACAACAAAGATAGCAACGGATGGTAGCAGGCACTTGCATCCCGGGGATACAGGGGACTGCATAGAGATTCTTACGTGTGTCTCTTCATTGATGTTGTCGGAATACCTTTGCAGAAACTCCTCCTTTGCTGGCCATGCAGGAAATTGGCATAGGGGTCTGTGGATTCCCTCCAAGGTCCCAAATGTTGTGACTGCAGGAAGTCCAAGTCTTCGGCTATAGAGTAACAGATTAAGATGTCAGAGAAGAGCTGAAGGTTTGCACGTTGCCGATGTTGACTGGCGTCTTGCTCTTGATATTGGAAGAGGGGTTGGGCAACGAACGCCCAATTTTCTTGCCAGTGAGGCCTGAACCCCGTGTTTCAGCAACGTCCCTCCGAGCGTATGCCAGATCTGCAGCTATCAGTTCAAGAATCCTGGCAGCGACCAAAGCCCCGTTCCAAGTCCAACTGCCTGGTGGCCTGGGGGTTCAGGATAAGAATTCAGCGTCGCTAAAGGAGCAGCCAATGCAACGCCACCACCCATACACCTGGCTTCCATTCGACCTTTCAACTACTACGCGACGCAGTACTCGTACAGCATTGCGTGCTGGAAGTGCAACGTCACTGTAGGGCAAGTAACGCGCCTCGCCCCGCGCTGACATCACACGCCTCAGGGTGTTCACCTCAGTTGTCGTCCTAGGGTTTGCAGGTTAATAGCTTTGAGAAAAACAGTTGATCCTGCATGAGCTCATCAGACCAAAAGCTTTTGTGCCATGAGGGGAAAGCATCGGCACAGATGAGAACTGCAACTCCGCACTTCAGCCCAATGGCTTTAATGACTCATGAAGCTATAGCCGGGATCTAGCGTGAGAGGGCCTTTCAGGATGAATAACGGAATTACAAAACCCCTCTCAGAGGAAGTAGAAGGAAGTTTCACTCTACATAGCTGGCTCGCAAGCCACTGATGAGCAGACTGAGGAAGCAGCAAGGTCCACTGAGTGCGTGTACCGGCGGTGCTTACGGCTGCCAGGTCTGCCTTCACTTCAAAGAGCATGGGTAGTTCCATAGCATGGATTATGAAAATCCTGTCCTAGCCTGAAAGAATGCCTATCCTAGGGGTCGTCCTGCACATTATTTCCACAGAACCTCCAGGCATGGACTCAAACAGTCTCACGCGCAAAAAGCAAGAAGAATTGCCATCCAAAGCATCACCATCAACCTTAGAAAACAATAGCGGAAGAAATTTAGAGCTGGGGAAGATGGAGCAAAGAACTCCCTGTGTCACAACTACTGAGAAGACGAGAGGAAACTAAGAGCAGTATTAACTGCGAAATCAGTAGATTCAGTAGCTTAAATTGTAACTTATAGCCTTCTAGCCCCGCTTACAATGACCTGTGAGCTTCGAAATACCCTCTTGCTGCACAAGTAAGGCAATCGAACTGCTTCAGAGCAAAAGAGGATGGGAAGGCCCCACTCAAGGAATGGCTCAGGTGGCAAGTACACCAGCAAGGTAGCAATGTGCTAGTAGTTGCTTAGCCCAAAACCAACTGACGCGACCGGTCCAGGACCCAAGCGTCCCCAACCCGTCCAGACAAAAAACTCTACATGTTGAGTCTTGGCCTGTTCCAGGCATTTCCGGACATCCAGGANNACAAAAAAAAAAAAAAAAGAAAACTAAATCCCTTTTCAACCCCTAAAATCCCTTTGAGGCACACTGACATAATCCCGATCCGGCACGAGGATTCCTAACAAGCATCCCACCCTATACAAATCTAAACCTTGAATTACCCCCATAGGATCCCTAACTGACTCATCCCACTCGCCTTCTTTGGATCGGCTCCGCAAAGAGTCGCGCTCCTGACGTGCGCGGGACGCTTCGGGCATGTTGCAAAGCTCAAGGTGATGGCCTAAGGGCTGGACCCCTACCTGCTCTTCCCAGGGCTTTGCTAGGAGTTATCCTTAAATGGCCCGTGACAGAATTTGGGGGTTACTCTGACTGCTTCATCTCCCCACGAGGTCCCAGCCTCTAAATGCTACTCCCTAAACTCCTATGTGTGGCATAAAGTAGCTTGAGTCACAATTCCTGGCATACTCTATTAATAATTCTGTCCTCAATAACAACCTGACTAAGCGAAGACGAAACCCCAGAAGACATTCTCTGAAGCCGACAGCTCCAGCGGGTTCGCTCTCAAAATCACTCCGCTCAATCACAACGAACATCGGTGGTGATAGTCAAGGCAGCAATGAGGAACCCTGCAAATTTCCGAGCCAAATGGATACTTATTTTGAGATGTGGCCTCGGCGAAACTGGCAAGCCTGTAGTGTGAGCAGACCTAAACCCAAAACATCTACATCTTCGGACCTAAGGGTTGAGGCCTTACCAGACCAAACAAAGGGCAAGCCCTGAAGCCTAAGCCACGGCTACAGCCGGCTACAGCTGTTGCCGAGTGCTGGGCGTGTTTGCGACGCTCGGTGCTGCTAAATCGCCAGAAGGAGAAGGGGTAGGCGGTTCCTTCCAAAGCATATAGTTACAAATACAGAGGTTTCAAAGGGTTCAAAGTTCAAAGGGTTGTCAAATTTTCGCTCGTTAAGGGAGACATGCCAAGCAGGTAAGCAATGCTCCGAAACTCCTAGATTGCCTTGGAAGCCCTAATCTTCCCGAACAAATCACACCCACCGGCTGCCTCACCTCTGACCAGTTGACATCACAATTGACAGTGTCGACTACTTGAAGCGGTCCCGACTTTGCAAGAGCTTAGCTAGCGACTCCCAGGCCAGGCTAACAGCAGAACACGGCTTCAACACTCGAACAGCAAGCTCCTTCTCTATGGCGATGCATAAGTTGTCGCGCGAAACAGCTATGCTGATGAATAGCTGCTCCATTTGTGAAGAAACTTCGCAAAACATCATGCTTGAAGGTTCATACGAATGGGTAGCTGCATTAGATTCAACAGTCACATCCTACGCATCGGCCCGTAGACTCCCGGACTGGCAAGGTCCTGGACGTGGCATCGGTGCCCGCTGGGGCATGTGCGACCTTGCCAAAAACTGGGTTGCTGTTAAGGAACTTAAATTAAGTTACCATAACGGGTATATATGGTAAATAATAGGGTTCTCCCAATATAGTAACTTAATTTAAGTCCTTTAACAGCAACCCAGAAGAGGGTTCAATACAACTCGCGAAAGATTGTATTCCTGAAAGGTGGATCTGAGGGCTCCTAAGGATTCAATAGAGGCAACCTCCCGAAAGAAATATCTCAAGGCCAAGCTTGATTACTTGTCAAAAGTTATTCGTCAAAACTCCATCATCCGAAATTGGGTGATGGGAGGCGTTAAGGAACAAGGCCGCCTTGTGCCCAAGACAAGTGGCATCTCTCCTTTTTGTAAGATTGCCTTTGACACAAATGCCGGTTTAGCTCTATGCCAGTGCCACCGGGGAAATTTGCTGAATCCTCGCTTGGGGCCGCCTCCTAGCTAAGACTGGACGTTGATTCGTCGAAAGTTTACGTGTCAGCTACTTCCACTCTTGCTACAAGCCTTCTTCAGCTCTGTCCTCTTAACCGGGCCTGTCATGTTCATGGCACAGCCGAAACCGAATTTTGAGATGTAGTAGCCACATTGCCCCAAATCTTTACCATCTCATCGGCTGGCGACGATGATGAGGACATCAGCGGGTTTATATACAGGTCCTTTGGGCAAACTGTTTAATGATCCTGATCAAACAATATTTCAACTGTTCATCCATGATGGCCATTTTGTGAACAGGAATTTTCATTAGCCACCATATTGTCCACTGACTGGTCAGGCTTCTGTATCACGATCCTGTATGGGTCTGTGAGGCTTAAACGCCACTTCATCCACCCAGTAGTATCTACGGGCCAAGCCTGTCTTGAAATTACTTTTCATGCAAACCCTAAATCCGAGGTCATGTTGGAACAGTACAAATTTCCGTCTTGGAAAGAATTCAAACCTTCCTTGGAATGGCTGTGAGCTTCAAGCCCGGAAGTCCCTAATCCATCAGGTGTCGGCACAGTTGGAGCCATTCCGCCCACACTGGTCTCTGGCACTGAGCTTAAGCTCCTGGAAGCAAGGATGATCACAGACATTGGCATGCACAAAAGACCTGATGGCAAGAACCATGGCGTAGCAGCACTAGTGGCAAAACCCACGGCATACTACTAGTAATGGAAATAATCGCTGACAATACTGAGAAAGAAGAAGGTATCTGGCCAAGTCCCTGCTCAGGTTCAAGCAGCGGACAGAAAAAAGCTTGATGCCCGCGAGTTGCACATGCAAGGGACATACTGTAGCACTTTGCTCTGTGGCTTCTGAGGCCTGGATGAAGTACCCTAAGGGACCCAGACCCAGGAGTCCCCAGGATGTGTATGGGGATGGAAACTACTATTTAGTTTAGGGGCATAATATAGGCGTATCATATAAGTTATAAGGGTTATACACGGATGATGGAATATAAAATGGAAATTAATGCAGGGGCAGATCATAGAGGTATTACAGGGGTCCCTAGCAGATCTAAATCATGGAGATGCCAAGATCCTGTCATCAGGAGCTATGGTGCTCTCGTTGTCGTGCAAGTCGCCGAACATGTCCTGCGCCGCCACATGCCGCCACATGGTCTTGAAACTGGAATACTGACAGCTTCCACCAAAACAATGTGATCGCCATACCCCTGTTGCCTAATCAAATCAGCAGCAGTCCTCCGTGTAAAAACCTATCGCTGTACCACACTAAGCTACACTACACTACACTACTACCCGACCCACCAACTTGTCAGGGCCCCCTGAGTTTGGGCCAAGTGTGGCCAGCACAAGATGCGCATGACTTCATGCTCGGTCGCGTGTGCAAGAGCGGGTCTGGTCTATTCAAAGCGAACTGCGTCGCCTGGGCTCACAGCGTGGAAGCCATCATGTTGTGTTGCTTGCATTTGCTTTCCAGCATGTCCTCGCAGATAGCTTGGCCGAGTCATCTCCATTCAGAGCCATTCAAGCCCTGCAAAACAGACCTCACCTGGCCACGGCGTTTGGGATGCCGACTGGACCTTCAAGGAATGACACGGGCTTACTTACTGTGGACAGGTGCCGTCTGAGTGAGACCTGCCCGGAATGCTCAGACGAGCAGCGCGTCGCCTTACAGGTCAAGACGTCCGTCGTTGTGCGTCAGGCTCAAGATCCACATCAGCCGCGGCCAATGAACTTTACCGGCGTGCCTGGCATCCTCGAGAGCGAAGGGGCTCACCTGTCCAGCAAAGAACGCTGGCAACAGCAAAGCTTCTTCATGATAGAGGATGTGAAAGTGACATGACAGAAGATTGCTTGCTGTTGTCGCTTACCCCGGAATCACACAGTTTACAGTGTACGAGCCGTGAGAAGAACCTGGTCCCAGGTAAAGGATGTCAATACAGCACATGGGAGTTTTCAAACATAGGGCGCCCCTATTGCAAGTCCATGCATGCAGTCAATTGTCGTTCCATCCTGAGACCTCTATGAATAGAGACCCCCACATATCTGCACGAAGCGTGGAGGATCCGCACCTCTGCGAGCAGCGCTCATGGAAGCCTTCACAGCTGGCATGGCTTAGGCTTCCGCCAGATGACTTCTTTTCGTAAAGCAGCTTCAGGCGGTAGGTCAGCTTATGGTCCTTTTCGGGTACCTAACTAACACAATACAACCCCTTAATCTTCGGGTGCCCAAAAAGGAACAAAACTCCGCAAGCAACCACAGTCTTGACAATCCACCATGTAAGGTAGGCCAAAGACTCCTCACAGCTTAAGTTGATCAGAGGCATGAGCGCACATGAGCTCCTGCTTTCCCCGAATCCGAATGGAAACTGCTGAAAGTCGGTTGAGGGTCCTCTAAGGCTACCTCAAAGCGGATCAGCGTTGTGACAACCCTCCTTGAAGTAGATAACTGCAATAGTATATACAGTTGGCAGACTCTGCCACTGCTGCGGCATACACCCTGTCGTTGCCTGACCGTTGCTGTGCAAACTAGCTGACTGCGCATACTGCCGTCAATTTTTAACCATTCCGGGAGGCTTCGAGCTGTATCACATATTAGCACATGTAGTCTGCGCAAATCTAGCTTGTAGACCTGAGCCTTATGCTGTCAACCTTCCTGTTGCAATGTTCTGCTTCATGCAAGGGACTAAGGCTGAGACACAATGAACACCATACTGTCACGTTACACACATCTACGTGGCATCTTCAATCCACGAATTCTTGCAAAATGCTTGCATCTCACAGACTTCAGGCCATAACACCAAAACAACACAACAAAGGCAAACATAAAAGAATTCTTCTTGACAACCCTATAGTGCATCTTATGATCTCACAGTAAGCCTGCTCTATTTCCTTCAGCCCACGCCTCGTTCTTCCTCCAAAATTGAACTTCAAGATATCATGACTTCAACTAGGTTAATCCTGGAGGCTGAGCCGCGTAACTCCTCAAAACAGCAAACCCTCAACCCAACACCCTTGATGCCCTCAACTCCCGAACCCCACACTCCTAGACCATAAACCTTATAAACCCACAAACCCAACAACCCTTTTAGCCGAACCTCTGCACAACCCTGAAACAATAGTAGTGATGATAACCAATAGCAACAGTAAAGTTACATAGTTAGTAAAAGTAGTCGTAATAATAATTAACCCCACATGTGTAGTGTTAACCTGAATCTGA
The DNA here is from genome assembly GCA_905231905.1 of Symbiodinium pilosum. Lineage (NCBI taxonomy): Eukaryota > Dinophyceae > Suessiales > Symbiodiniaceae > Symbiodinium > Symbiodinium pilosum. Next base: position 30,402 of record CAJNIZ010044140.1, on the reverse strand, counting down.
AAGAACTGATATTAGGATGCCGTCGCCCGCCAAAATAAAGAGGAACAAGAAGACGAGACAAAAACAAGGGAAATGACTCTCTGAAAAATCTTACGTGGCCACCTCTTGCGATTTAAGCTTTGGGACTTGACTCTCTGAAAAATCTCAGAGAGACACCCCTTGCGATTTGAGATTTGGGGATTTGACTCTCTGAAAAGTCTTAGGGGGACACCCCTTGCAATTTGAGATTTGTGGACTTGATTCTCTGAAAAAATCTCAGGGGGACACCCCTTGCGATTTGAAATTTGGAACATTCGTAGCTGTAAAATCTTGGGGGAACACTGTGGAGCGTCTCCTCCACCCACTTCCAAGTTGCACGTGCCAGGAGGTACTGTACTGCATTTAGCAATTGCAACCTTCAGAGTGGCACAAAATGATTTCCAAGTCTCAAGCGAAGCAAAATCATGGACAACCTTACAGTAAAGAACCACGGAGTCCTGTGCCTCCACTTTCTGAACCTGGCCAAGTCCTTTGGGTTGAGGAGGTCCAAAACCTTTGGGGGAACACTGCACCGCCACGCCTTCCCTAAATTCAATCAGCATGCCGACCCTTCCAGGAATGCGTTGTCGAGCTCCCGGCTCCTTTGCAAGGTCATGCTCGGCCGAGGTGTGTGCCTCAACGCCAGCTTGCTGGAATTCAGCCAAGGCTGCGCGGGAAGGGGCTAAAACCTGAGTTTTGTTGGGGTGCGTACGAAGACGCGTACAGGATTCTAATTTCCGCAAAGCGAGTTCACCTTGCATAAGGTCCTCTCTGCTGCGCGCCACGAGCGCTCTATCGTCAAGATAAGCCAGGGAGGTGGCGTGTGAAACACTCTGGACACGGCTGATAACGAGGGCAAGGACCACTGCAAGTGCACACGGTGAGAAGGGGTCACCCTGTGGTAAACCATGGTAAACCTAAGCTGTTGGTAATGCAGTGCTGGCTGACGGCTCCAGCAAAGCAGGGCCAACGGCGATGCGTTTGCCATTGGAACCTGAGAAGATTGAAGACAGGGGCGGGGAGACCCAGATGCTCAACAACCCAAAGGGCAAGCTGACAGTCAAGGCTGTCAAATGCTTTTTGGTAATCAAGGGCCATGGCCAATGGGTATTCTTGAGCATCAAATTCCAAATCAAGGGCGCATAACAAAGTTTCCGCGTCATGGCCCTTTAATCCGCCCGCCTGAGCCGCTCCAGGCAAGACGACAACGGCGCGGCAAGCTCTCGTAGGCCTAAACGAGCCCAAAGCCTATAGATAGCACTACCTACGGAAGTAGGCCTAGTATCTCCAGCACGGGGGAAGCGCGTGCCGCGGATTTTTGGGAGAAAGACCACTTTCCAGTGACACATGGCTTCAGGCAAGATCCCGGCTGCTTTGCATAAGTGAAGAAACTCCCCTAACCTGTCCAGAGCCGCATCCGGGAGCAGACTAAGCACGCGAGGCGAAATGCCATCTAGCCCCCAACAGAGCGGGCCATCTTCCGGACCGCTTGCCGGATAGCACGGGATTTGATAACACACAGGGCCGGGAAGGGGGTGCTTGGAGCTTGCAGGTGGTCGCGCCAAAAGTCTTGAAGATCAGCAATGGTCCCATCCTGCTGCCCAAAAACAACCTTGCAGTGCTGAAACAAATGATGAACCGTGCTGGCGGGTTGAGTGACGACTTGGCCATCCGGGAGCTCTAACACCTGTGGGGCGGCCGCGCCGAAGCCACCTGCAAACAGTCCCTTTTTCCCCTAGGACCCGGGTTGTGCTTCACCAACCCTGCTCCCCTTCCAAGGGTCCCCGCTGAATGGCCGGGAAGGCTCCCTGAAGTGAGGCCAAGTTGGTGAGCCTGCTTGTCACGACTTATCGGCCTTCTCTCGGCGACGTTTCTTGTAAACATTGTTGGAGTCTCGCAAAACAGCACGTTGCTTAGCAGCCTCATCTTTGACATCTTCACGGGCCTTCGCAAAGATTTTGAAAACAAATGCACCACGAGTGAATCGCGACGGCGCAACAGCACCATGACGCGCAGAGCAGATATTTTCAAGACACTAACGCGCCAAAGCAGCGTGTCACAATCCTTGCAGTGCCACAGTCGTCCAAAACCTGGACGGGATTGATGGCCCCACGATGGAACATCCTCACCCCATATTGCCAGAACCCTCGCAGCAGTCTGCACAGAGCTCTCTCTAAGAGCTTGCGAACGCTGAGCTAAATACGCGGGCCTTCTAACCACAGCTTTATTGGGGAGTTTTCCGCGGCATTTAGTACACTCATTCCAGTGCTTCTTGCGTTCTAATCCCGGCCTATGATCGCTGGGAAAGCGGGGCAGGGGCATCTGCCAACCACGCTTACACACAGGACCCGTAGCCAGGCCAGGTCTAACCTGTTTAGAAGCCTCACGCTTTTCACCGCGTTCACCATGCTTTTGTTCTCTATCTGACGGGGTTTTGTCAACTTTCGTCATGGCAAGCTCCCGAATACCCTGGCGGAGCTGGCGCGTAAGGCCTGCACGAATGGAAGCCGCAAAGGATGACAAAGTGTCATCTTTCCAGGCAATTTTATGCTGTGTGTGCCCTGGCGTACGGTATGGCAAAGAAAGCACGGAAGAGGCTTTCCTGGGGGGACTCAGGGGCGAGGACAAAGCATGTTTCGAGGTGCCATCATGTGGAACATTGGCGTGATCAATTTTGCTTCTGTTGCTGCTGCAAGTATTCACAGGCGACGCGCTCGGCAAGCTGAGACCTGAGTGCTGTAAACTACTGTATTGCTTCTGGGGTTGCGAGCATGCAAGCTGAGACGACAAGAAGGTCCATGGCAGCTTTTGGGGCCAGCACCCCTTAAGTCGCCCTAGGCTTAACTGTCTGTTTTAGCCATGCTGGCGTGGCGGACACTGGGCGCTCACAAGAGCACGATAATGCCAATCACGGAGAACAACACAAATAGGCGGCGGGGCTTCCCTTGCAACTTGGCCTATTTCATCTTTGTAAAGAAGGGCAACCAAATACTATTGCCACGCTTCTGTATCAGGAGCTCATGTCCATATAACAATGGGTGTGCCAATTCGCTCTGACAAGGCTTGCAAAGGGAGCCCGTCAATATGAAACTCACGTTTGGCCGCTTGCTTGCAGTAGGCGCTAATGTCAACGGCCTGTTCCTGATAAGCACGCTCCTCAGGCAACTCGGCTCAACAGGAGCCCAACTTTCTGAAAACCGCGTCTTGCGATAAGTGATATGACCCACGGCCAGCAGTCGCAAGCGTGAGCCCTCACGCACAGCCTGCTCACTATCCATACTTTTATCCTGTGGGACAGCGATAGCTTTAGCTATTGCCTTAGCTATTGCCTTAAAAGGCCCCCACACACACCCTCAATCCGCCATCCCTGGTGCTGCTTGAGGAGGGCATCATCAGGGAGGGGTTGCCACGTTTGCTTCCAGGCCCGCTTCAACCATTGGGTTGAAAAGTACCGACATCATGAAAATTTGTGGACATAGTTGTTCCACGCGGGATTCAGCATCCCTGGAGGAAGCCCAATCCCGCGGAGTCTCTGCAAGATATCTCTGGACGTCCATAACCGTCTGCACACTTAAATGTCCAGGCAGGTTCATCGGCACAAGGCCGCAGATGGATAGACACGTCGGAAGCTGCTCAAAGGAGACCTGAAGCTGGGCCCGTCTAGGAGCGTTAGCCGCACACTCCCACAGGAAGTGCTTGGTTGACTCATCTGCTGCACGGCATCTGCAACAAGTACGATCACCTATCTTACCAGCAGAAAACCTTCTGTTTCAAGACCACAAGGCATTCGCAAGCAACCGCCGATAGCGATTCCCTTCAGCACCGTCATCGCCATAGAGCTCAGTAAGACCAGCCGCCATCTCAACAACTGGTTTCAAGCTCAACTCACGGTTCACGCCATTTTCGGCCCCACTCAAACAGGGCCTCAGCGGGGCTTGCTTACGCCACCACCACGCACGAAGAGCATCTCTAAAGCGACGCCGGGAGCGAGCACCGAGATCATCATTCCTCAAGAGAACGGGGAGAAAAACCCTCTCGCCCCCATCACTAACAATGACATCGCGACGATCCCATGTCCAGCCAAAGATTTCCAACAGGCGGCACCAACCTTTCGCCCAACTCACTTGACGCCGCCAAGGAATGTGACGATGAGACCACCAACAACCGAGGCACACGAGCCCAAAAGCCCAGCCAGAGTCAAGGAGCCAAAGTACAACTGAGCAACTTCAGGGGCCGTACGGTGGAGAGGCCCCATTAAGCACAACGTCACTGCAACACTGCGCATGCGGTTGTCAACGTCTAAGCTAGGGCCCCAAAATGCTCTGGTCATCGCCGTACACACTTTAGCGTTACAAGCTTTAGTAATCACGCTGGCCTCAGCACACAGGCCTTGCATATATGCCATGGACAACGTGTTTCTGATGTCTTTGTGTGGGATGAGGCGCGCGCGCTCCAGCCCCGCGCAAACCTTTTCAGCTCTCTTCTTACCGAGAGTCATGGCCACTTGAGACTTGGTTTCCAACTGAGCACCCAGATACTTGACACAAGTCTTCCAAGGGCAACCGTGGCCACTCGCTATTAGCAGCGGCGCGAGGGTTACCAAGCATCATACGAGCAGACTTGTCTTGATTGACAGAAAGGCCGAAGGCCCAGTCAAAAGCTTGGGTCTGCCTGAGACCTTGCGACAAGCAGTCACCATCACTGCCCAAGAAACCCCTGTCATCAAGATAAACCTTAATCAACTGAGGTCTCCGCGGCAATGTCTTCAACCACGCACGCATGATGAGATTCAGCATGAAGGGGGCGAGCGGGTCCCCTTGAGGAATGCCCCTGGGCCTGGTGGAATGAATCGAGATGTTGGTAGGATGGTCTTCACACCACACGTGTCTCTTCAAACCATGCCACAAGTGCAGGACGTGGTCAAGCACACAGGGACCACGGAGGGCCCGAACAAGCTCACGCAAAGAAGCAAGCTCCACCGAGTCAAAGCACTTCTGGGTATCAAGGAACGCAGCCGCAAGCGGCGCCCCCCGAAGATGAGCCTCAGACAAACGAGCAGCAAACTCACCAGCCGTAAGACTGGCGGGAGGACTCCCAGGGCGGCCACCAACAAGATCCGGATCCATCCATGAGCGACTCCACTCAGCCAGCTTCATCGCCCAACGAGACGACCAAATACGGTACGCAACCTGCAAGATGCTGATAGGCCTGGTAGCATCAGGATCATCAACTTTAGCAATGCACACAAGCCTTGCATGATGCCACTCTTTAGGAAGAGGAGCCCCGCTGTCAATAGCATTGTAGACTTGCGCCAACTTGTCAAGATGGTCCTGACCCACCTGCTTGAAATGCCGAAACTCCCAAACATCCGGGCCAGGAGCAGAGTTATTACAGTGATGCAGGATCTCTTGAGGGGTCCAACCAACCTGGCCAACAGGAAAGTTCGAAGCACCCCGAAAAGCACGAGCAGCATAGCCACGAGCACATATCCAGGGCGTCATCGGAAGCCGTCCACCTGGGAAGCCATTCGTCAGCGATGGCCGCACCTTGCTCAGCAGGGCTCATAGCAAGCGCCCGGGAGGCCCAGTATTGGGGCGGGCCCACTTGGCAGCGAAGCGCAAATCACAGCACTTAGCCTTCCAGTCATCGATCGCTTTCGTGCGAGCGTTTTGCATGAGGGCAGCAACTTCACCTTCAAGAAGCTGGAAAGCGTCATGATCTCCTTCATCCCAACCGCAAGCGCAACACCTAGCACAAAAACGACGCTGGCGTTGGAGGAGGCAAGCCAACTGCCGCTGCTCAGGAGAGGACAACCGAACACAAGCAGATTTATGAGGCACAAGGCAAGGTTCGCCGCTTTGACTACATCCAAAAGCTTTGTTTTGCCAAAGACACCAACCTTTAGACGTATCGCCTTCATCCAAGCTGCGATTGAAATCAAGCGTATCATTGTTGGTCCAAACACCGGGATCAGTGGCGCAAGGGCGCTGCCACATCCAACGGTCGCAGGAATCAGCATGAAGCTGTAGCTCAATGAGAACGGGAGTGCGCTGCGTGCACAATTGGTCCCTATAAAGGTACGAACCTCATGAGGAGTTCACACCGACGCAAGAAAAACCATCAATGGGTCTCAGCCATTCAGAGTTCGAAGAGCGCCTAAACGTGCCTGTGGAGCTCGTGACAAAGGATGCCTCGAACGGAGAAACTCAAGACAGGTCAACATTCAATCGCCACCGCACAACCACAAGTCACCAGGCAAAGCGGGCCATTCCGCGACTTTTGCAAAGTATGCATTGCGATCTTGCTCAATAGCAGCGCCAACTCCAGAGTTGGCATAGATATTACAAATTCGCAACAACCGATCATCAGCCAGGCGAAGAGCAACAACCGGGCTCCCTTCAACATCACCAAGGGAAGCAGAAGAACGCCTACGATGAATACGTGAGCTCCCCGTGACCACACGTTTCTTTCCAAAATAGGCGTTCCAACCTCTTTCCCGGAGGATTTGAGTCATCTTGCGGCGCCTGGCCACAAGGAGAAAATGCTCCTGCAGGAGGGCGACATCAGCATGAGTTGATTCAGCCATTTCCAACGCAGACTCGCCCCAGTTGTCCCAGCTTCCCAAGTTGTAAGACAGAACCGTAAGGGGATTTCGTCTACTGGCAGGCCCTGGGTTTGAAGCTTCGCCAATACGTTGGCCAATCCACGGATTCCAAGAATTCTGGCAAGTGGCCTCAAGGCAAAGGAGACCCAACCCTGAACTCCCACAAGCCACAAAGTTCCGAATCTAATGCTCTTTGCAACAGAACCTTGAAACTGCGGCCAAAGGCAAACTTGTCCCCGGAACTGTCGGCCCCAGCCCCGAAACTAGCCTTGAAAGAGCCCTTAAAGATCCCTAACGTGGTCTTAAGGCCCTCGAAGGCGGTGACAGCACCAGACGCACCTTTGCGGGCCTCCCGCAAAGACTGAAACGCCTGCAAAACGGTCCTAAAACCAAAACCGTCCTCGACCAGCGGCTCCGCCGCGCCAGCCCCTAAACTAGCCTTGAAAGAGCCCTTAAGGATCCCTAACGTGCCCGAGGCCCTTTAAGGCGGTGACAGCACCCGAAGCACCTTTTCGAGCCTCTTCAAAGAACTGAAACGCTTGCAAAACAGTCCTAAAACCAAAACCGTCCTTGACCAGCCGCTCCGCGCCAGCCCCGAAACTAGCCTTGAAAGAGCCCTTAAGGATGCCTGGCGTGGTCTTAAGGCCCTCGAACGCGGTGACAGCACGAGAAGCACCTTTGCGGGCCTCCCGCAAAGACTGAAACGCTTGCAAAACGGTCCTAAAACCAAAACCGTCCTGGACCAGCGGCTCCGCGGCGCCAGCCCCTAAACTAGCCTTGAAAGAGCCCTTAAGGATCCCTAACGTGCCCGAGGCCCTTTAAGGCGGTGACAGCACCAGAAGCACCTTTTCGAGCCTCTCCAAAAGGCTGAAAAGCTTGCAAAATGGTCCTAAAACCAAAACCGTCCCCGATCAGCGGCTCCTCGGAAACGGTTCTGGAGGCTGTTTGTCAAGAGGTGTCATCTCCGCGCCGTTTCTTGGAAAACTTGTGGGTCTGTGTTTGGATTTGGCGTTGTCTAGCGGTTTCCTGCTTCACGCTAGAGCTAGCCTCGGTAAAAAGCTTCTGGACGACAGCAGAGCGGACCCGAGATCCAAACCCAACAAGCTTACAATTGCTACGAGCCTTACAGGGGGATCTCAATAAGACCTTGGGCTTGTGGATCGCATCACAATCTTTGCATCTCCACACACGTCCTACCCCTGGCAAGCGGTACACTTCTTCGGGGCTCTAATGCCCCCAGTGCGGGGCGTCCTCAGTCCAAGCAGCTAAGGCCCGGGCCAGAATCAATATGTTAGTTCCTCTCAAGGATTGCGATTGCTTCTGAAAATATTCAGGACGACGCTCTACACTTGGCACACTCCTTCCAATGCTTCTTACGCTGATACCCAAGCATGTGATGTGAAGGATCCCCTCTAGGGCGTGGCGCAGTCTGAAGCAGTACAGCCTTCGGGACATCACCGTCCCCAGCCAGAGCCCTGTAGCGCTTGGATATTGCGAGACCAGGATTCCATCCCCAAATGATGAACCTACAAGCAATTCTTTCACTGAGGGCTTGAAGTAACATGCCATCAGCAGAGAAGTGCCTAGCAGCAGCAGCTTCTTTGTACTCAGCAAAGGTTTTGACGGGAACCGTATTGCCCCCTCTAGTCCCGCACGGATAGCCACTTCCTTAGAGGAAGCTGTCCTATGCGCTGATGCCGAGCAAGCAGCACACTTAGCCAAAGATTCGCGTCGCGGCGTAGCAGTGGGGAGGCTGAACGCACCATCTTTACGCATTTTAGGGGCGCTCGTAGGAAGACTGAGGCCCGAACCATCAACATCATCTCTACTGGGAGTCGCGGGGGGGACGCTCAATCTAGAAACAGGGCTAGATTTGTCAGCAGGAGGACGTTTAGATTTAGGTGTACCTGATGCATCTCGAAAAGCGGTCTTCGCCCCAGAGCCTCTGAATTTGGTTTCCGCAGGATCTTCAGCCCAAGATTCGCTGAATCTGCTGGCATGTTTCCCTAGATGGCCTACACTAAGCAATCTCAGACGGGCAGCTTCGCTCTGTAAGGCCTCCTCATCGCTTAACTGTTTTCCCTGAGCTCGTGACAGGTTCCAAGCGATTGCTCGGAAGGCGCAATCTCCTGAACCGCCCGCGTCATGGAAAAACTCACCCTTTCGGGAGCTCGCTGAGCAGTTTGTTGTCGGCCCTAACAGTAATTTCTTCCTCCGTAAGCAAATCAAGGTCCTCATTAAGAAGGGGGGAGTCAACTTGCAAATTGGAAGGGTAGAAAATGTTGGGTTCACCCATGCTCTCATCGTGGTGAGTCAGCAAACTGGAGTCCAACCTGGCTCTTTGCGCGGCGGGGCCCTCAGACTCGTTTTGTCCTCGCGTTTGCTTAGCAGCAGCAGGAGCAGTTCCTACATCCTGGTTTTGGTCCTGATTTCCAGGCACAGTCAGGTCGTTAGCCTGGCTAGACTGGAAAAGGCCTTGGTCCGCCCATCTCTTACGGGGTCCTTGCAAGGTGCAGGACGCAACTTGCTTCCGTTTGCGCGTTGGGGCAACACTAACAGACATTGTAGCGTCCTCATCAGCATACACCCATGAGCTTTGCTCAGGAGAACTTTCAGCGGGACGTACACCCTGAAACAACCATTCGGGGGGACTTCCTTTAGTGAGGCTTTTACGCCTGTCCAAAACTTCAACCTGCCGCCATCCCTGACTAAGCAAAAAGGCAGAAATGTCAGTTTGGGCCCAGCTACGCGGAGCCATGTGACAAACCCAGGTTTTGGAAGCACCAGTGCAAATTTCACGCCGTCGGGCCCTTAGAGTTCTGTGCTACACCTGTCGCTTGGTCGGCTTGGGTCGGGGACGCTCCATGAGGATTTGTCAGGCCAGAACTCGCGCCCGGGATCGTGCTTGGAAGTTACGCTCCACTCGACAGACGTGGAGACTTGAAGGCAAAGGTGCGCCGCATCTTGTTGCACGTTGTTACAAGGGCAGTCAAAGATTACCACAAGTCTTTGACATGCTCGTTGACTATCATCCCCAGGCTGAGGAAGTTGTCGCTGAGCCCTTAGGGGATAGATCTACTTCGAGTAATCCTTCTAGGATATCTCGTCCCAAGCGACCAAGGCAGAGGCCGTCTTGTGTTCTCTTTGTCGCTTGTTTGCTTGCAATTTTTTTGGGAGGGCATGGCCTTGCACAGGCTAGCTGGGCACGCACACCCGGGCTTTGCGGACAGCTCCAATTGTGGTAAGCCTGGGTTCGGATGACCACTCAGCCATACAAACCTTATAGAGAGGGGTTTAGGATACGAACCCTTACCGTTCCCTTTGGGTTTTTGGGCGCAAGAAGCCTGAGCAGAGCTACTCGGACTAGTGTCTTTAGGAGTTTGGCGGACCCGGCCACAGTCACTTGTACCTGGGTTAGCTTTACCTTTGCCTGGTTAGACTGATTTGGAGTTTCAGGAGACGTAGCATTACTCGGGGAGCTTTGCTTACCGGCCTCAATCTCTCGAACTGCGCAAGGTTTGGGTCCCAAGAAACTCGTCGAACAGGGGCAGGGGGATCCGGTTCAGGGGTCTTCTTAGCCTGCCAGTGTTGAAGTTTGCTAGAGATATTGCCAATGAGCTTATCGTCAGACCACCTGTGATCAATGGCAGCCTGCAAAACTTGCATGAGTCTCGACGCAAGAGAAGGACCCTCAAAGTCAGCATGGTTGGGTTTCCCTTTACTAGCCTCAGCGTTCCCGTGCTGCTCAGCTTGGCGTGAATTGGAAACCTCTTTAGCTGCTTGATGCGACTGAATGACACTCAGGAGGGCCTTAGCGAGATTGTCATCGTCAGAGCACGGCTCAGACTTCTCGACTCTGGCCTCGCCAATTCTAGTGCCAAGCAGGGCATTGTGATTTCTATCACTATGCCAAGGTCCAAGAGGGACAAGAGCTTCCTGGAAATGTTATCCTGTCAGATTCCCCGCAAAATCTTCAAGTTCTGCAGGAAATCTGGGCTGCGTTTGAGGTCGATGCTCCGATGACTTTCGTTCAGGTCACCTTTCAAGTAGATAAAACCAAAGGCTTATCTGGATCTCAGCACACTTCGCTCATCACGGTTTGGAGACAAGGGTGTTTTCGAAGTGAAATGGTTCGAGTGGTTTGCTCTCAGCTCTCTGCTTGTCAAGGTCCATTACCGAAGAGTGCGATCACCACGCGCATTCCCATCAATTCCGTAAGTAAGAAGGTTACTCTTCGGCTTACTGCCCCTCAGGGACACAGATCCTACATCTCTGGGGTTGAAGGTATTGATGACCCCAAAACGATCATCATGGAATGGTCCAAATTGTTGGGATGTCCCACGGCTACGCTTACTGGCGGTTCATGGGAAAGTTTTGCGCACAAGCAAAACTGTGTTGTTGTTGGCCACTTGAGGGTTGATATTGGGTTGGCTAATCGCGCTATCAAGCTGAGTGGTTCAGGAGCGTTATTCGCTACCATTGTTCACAAGACCGATTCACGTTCGGATGTGTGCTGGGTCCCGAAGCCGAAGGATGAGCCCAGTGAGGATTATGTCAGACGGGTTGCTGCAGAAGCTTCCAAGCGGTCCGTTCCCCAGGCATTTCGACAGGGCGGAGGCTCTGATTTGGGACTTGTTGGAGTTCAGCAGTTGGAGTTTGGCGGGGGAGTTTTGTGTTTGATTCTGATTCTTGGCTGCTGCACCTGATTGGCAGCATGTCGAACGCAAGTTGTTTGCTTTCCCTTGGGCTTCTTTTTAGGGAAACAAAGAAGTAGCACCCACAAACTGGGGCACCAAAGATTGATCACGAACAGCACCCCTCCGCACCGAGCAGAGCTAAATGTTCGGATAAAGTCTTGGACTACCGCTTCATGTGAAAACAAAGCCGTATCAAACCAAAAAATTTGCCTGCTACTGTTGGATACACTAAGTGTGGGTAAGCCAACACAGTCCTTCAGCGTAGCAGGAAGACCTAAACCCACAAACTCTTCACGCAAGCAAGAGCCGATTGCAGGGATCAGCTTGACTCTGAATTTCTCCTCCGTGATGTTCTCGAAAGCGGCCATGATCGAGCCATCACGTGGGCAGCTGCAGCTACTGGAACTACTGGGGGCCCACGAGGGCCGGTTTAGTGCATCCAAGGCACTTTGGTTGGCAAACCCCGAAGGAGACCCTTCAGCAACCCCAACCGACAAACAAGCAACCCAAAGCCTACAAGGAAAAACCCGGCTCCTTGTGGCCTCTTGAGAGCTCTTAGCCTCCTTTGAGGTCTTGATTTTGTTTTTTTTATTTCATCTTTCTTGATTTTTCTTTTGCGGCCCCTGGGCCTACGGGGCCTGTCATCACAGGCTCCTCTCTCGAACTTGCTTCGCGCCCAAGTAGCCATCCTTGGGCCCGCCTCAACCATGCCGAAGCTGGGGGTGAAGTCCATGAGGCTCATGAAAATTTGTGGACATAGGCATTCTACGTGGGAAACACGCAGATGAGGAAAGGGGAAAGGGGAATGGAAAGGCCAACTAAGTTCCTAAGATCCCTGAAAATGCATAGCAGCCAGACGCGCGCCGTCTGAGGCCTGCACCTGCACAGGAGGAACTGAGTGAGCTAATCAAGGACGTCATCCCTGCGCGAGCCCCAATCTTGCAAAGTGCAAGCGAGGTATTTCTGGATACTCTTAACAGTCTCAGCAGCGATACCCCTGGGCAACACACACGGCACCAAGCCACACAGGGCCAGGCATGCCGGGAGCTGATCAGGCGACAGGCGGAGCTGCTCCCTACGGGAATTGTTGGCAGCACAATCCCAGAGAAGGTGTTTGACAGACTCATCAGCGATCCCACATCTGCAACATGTGCGGTCACTGACTTTGCGGGCATGAAAGCGCCTATTTCTAGACCACAGCGCATTGGCGAGCATCCTACGGTAACGGGCTCCCCCAGCACCATCATTTCCAAACTCATCAGATCGCCCAGCGCCCATCACTATCACTGGCCGCAAACTCATGTCACGATCAATACCCACCTCCGCCCCAGCAAGGCATGGGCGCAACGGCGCATGAGTCCTCCACCACCAACGCGGAGGGCATCTCTAAATTTATGCCTGGACCGGGCGCCCAGCACATCTTTCCGAGTGAGACGCGGCAGAAAGACCTGTTCGCCAGCATCGCTGGTAACAACATCGCGCCTAGACCATGACCACCCAAAAATTTCGAGAAGGCGAACCCATCCCTTGGCAAAACTGTTTTGGCGTCTCCAGGGGATGCGCCGATGATTCCACAGGCTGTGAACAACTGCTGAGCTCGAACGCAGGAGGCTGGCGAGGGTGACAGCACTGTGATAGAGTTGAGCAACATCAGGAGCAGAACGGTGAAGAGGGCCCATAAGACCCAGTGTAACAGCAACGCTGCGCATGCAATTATCAACCGCAAGACTAGGACCCCAATACGCGCGTGTCATGGCAGTACAAACCTGAGCCATACACTGCTTGGTGACCACACTGGCCTGCGCGTACAAACCTTGGCAGTAGCCCATGGCCAGGGTCTGTCGCATCTCAAGGTGCGGAATGAGACGCGCGCGCGCAAGATTGGAACAAACTTTGCGAGCCCGATCTTTACCTAGGCACGCGGCAATCTGAGTTTTTGACTCCAACTGCATACCTAGATATTTGACAGACGTTTTGAGCGGCAACTGCAGCCACTCCGCATCGGCGTGCGCCCGCGGCCGACCCACCTGCACGCGGGCAGATTTGCCGTGGTTAACGGAAAGGCCAAAAGCATGATCACAAAGGTTCGTACGCCTAAGGACGGATGACAGGCGCGCCACACTGGAATCTAAGAAGCCCCGGTCGTCAAGATAAGCCTTGACAAGCTGCGGTCTGCGCGGCAAAGACTGCAACCAAGTGTGCGTAATCAAGTTCAGGGACCATGGAGCAAGAGGGTCTCCCTGCGGTATGCCACGAGGCCTATCTGAACGAATTGAAGTGCCAGTGGGTGAACCCTCAAACCACACATGCCTTTCAAGACTTTCCCACAAGCTTAAAACCTGAAAAATGGCCCTAGGAACCCCTAGAGCCAAAAAAAGCTCACATAGTGACGCCAGCTCAACCGAATCCAAGCACTTCTCCGTGTCCAAAAACGCAGCTGCCACCGAAGTTTGACGAACGTGAGCATCCGAAAGACGCACTGCAAATTCGCCAGCACTATGACTAGCTTGAGGGCTTAATGGCCTACCCCCAATTAAGCTAGAGTCAAACCAGTTTTGGCTCCAACCCGCCATCTCTGCAGCCCATCGGGATGTTTAGATGCGACACACCACATCAAGTATGGTGACAGGGCGGGTGGCTTCAGGCGAATCTGCTTTCGGGATGCATGTGAACCAAGCATGAGACCAGGCCTCCGGCATGGGAGCTCCCTGATCCAGTGAGTCAAAAAGCCTATCCAAGTGATAGAGCTGCGCCCGATCAAGGGCCTTAATATGCTCGAACCCCCATCCATCCGGCCCTGGGGCTGAGGAATTGCATGAAAATTTGTGTCACGCCACCACCCAAATTGCCCCAGCCTGTCGCCGTAGCGTTGGCTGCGCCTACCACATGTGGCGCGAACATGAGCGAGCACCAAAACTGGTTGGTCACGAAGGTGGCACCGTGGCACCCGCGCAGCCAATGAAGGACCTGATGAGGGTGTAATTCCAGGGCGCGGCGATGGCTGCAGCCATGAATACCCAAAAAGCACCAAAACTCATTAGCCCGCGTTGTGTGAGAGGTTGAGCTCCAACCGGACTCGGGGTTAAAGAGCTCGAAAAAGCCGCCACACCACCTAAGATGTGGCAGCGGGTCGTGCGGCCAAGGCCGCCCTGTAACCTGAGCAAGCGAAACAGGCAAAGCCCGGATGACCAGGTTCTTGCTTCCCAGAAATGCTCCGCGAGCATTTTGAGAAGGTCGCATTTTTTGCCTTCCGGGCCTTTCAAGCAGGCCGATGCCAGGATGACCCCTCTGTCACAGGACTGAAGCCGCCCTGTAACCTAAGCAAGCGAAACAAGCAAAGCCCGACTACATGTATCCCAAAAATGCCTCACGAGCATTTTGAGAAGGTCGCATTTTTTTTTACTTTCGGGCCTTTCAAACAGGCCGATGCCCAGATGCACCCTCTGGCACAGGGTTGTCACCCCTTCCAGTAGCTGAACACCACACAGACGAGGTGGCGCAGAAGCCAAGCTGCAAGCTTCCCTAAACCGCCGCGAAGCGTTTTGAGAAGGTCGCATTTTTTTGTTTTCCTCCTGTCAGGCAGGCGAGTGCCCGATGAGCCCTGTCTTGGAAATCTCATCCCTTACGGTGGTAGCACACCACGTCTGAGCGCAAGGCAGTGTACCTTCAGCAAAAAGGCCCCAAAAAGCCCACAGGCACAAGGGAAAGCACTACCAAGCGACAACCTAAACCCTAGCAGCACGGCCAAGACGACAGAGCAAGCACAGACTAGACCTCCCCAGACTGTGCGTCGCTGTCATGCTCATGCTCATGTTCATTGTGTCGGGCCGCTCTACGGCGAGCCATCCTAAAGGCAGCCTCCCTCCTGTGGATTAAGGCCATCTGCGTAAGCAGCGCGCGGCTGTCAGCAACCGAGACCTGCGTACTCCAGCCCAAGCGGCGGGCAAGCAAGCAAACTGGAGGGCCAAGACTACGAATGTCCTGATAGGCACAGCAGTGCCACAAAATGTGGCTCGGCACCACGCGTCGGCTGCAGGATACTACCTCTGTTCAAGGGGGTAGCGAACTTAATCGCCTCCGTAAGAAACCCCCCAGTCAGGTAGCTGGTGGCCATCAGCCTGAGACGCCAGCCTTTGGAGCTTTGACTGTAGCTCCTCGGAAGCAGGGTCTAAGCCAACAGCCACGGCAATTTCGGCATCTGGGTCATTCGCCCGCATTGTTGAAGGTAGCTGCTCCAACCTAGCACTGGGTTAGGAGCATAAAAAGGCCCCCACAAGGGAGGCAATGCACAAGGCACAAGTGTCGTGAGTACCTGAGATTTCGACCTCAGCCTGCCGGATGCTTGAAGGAAAATGTGCTCGCACACGCACGTACACGATGGCAGGGCCTCGGCATGACCATCGATGCCAAAACCTGTATCCGAAGCTGGCCCGGGAAGGGGGGGCCTGGTTTGGCTCTGCATGGGAACACGGGAGAGGGCTCAGGAACTAGACCGCAAGGGGTCAGGGAAGCAGAGCCAAACGCAGGAGGCACGGGGTAAGGACCTAGACCCAAAAGGGAAGGGGAAGGAGCAGATCAGCAGGTGAGCCATGCAGGGCAAGGATGCGTACACGAAATTCAAGTGTCACCCTCGTCGGCTGTCCCAGCGGCAGCTTCAACCCCCGCAGCATTCCAAGTGGATCTACTACGTTGTTTCACTTCAGCACGTCTGATGTTGCCAAGCATGCAAAGTCGTTCGGCAACTTGAGCATCGGTATCTGCGGTTGGGAAAGACCAACCCAAACGGCAGGCCAAGGCCGAGGCTGGCCTTTCAAGGTTACGAATGTCGGCGAAAAAGGGACATTGCCAGAGCACGTGCTCTACGGACGGGGCGCTGGCAGCGTGGCAGATGGAACACCAATCTCGCTGCGGGCCGGAGGGGCACCAACGGGCATCGGTCGAAAGGCCCCCACACATGGTGGACAGCGAGTGTCCTTCAACTCTGGCGGCGATGCGCCGTAAGTAAGAAACGAGATCGGGAGAGGGCCTGATGCGACAAGAACGAGCAAGGCGGGCGAGTACTATGACCGATCCACTGCTTGAGACGGTGCAGGCGCCAGTCGTCGAAGACTGTGGGCGGCCTTAGCTTGCAAAGGCTTGCTTGATCGAAGGTTCCAGGCGCTGTTACCTCGACCCCATTCCGCCCACAAGCGGAGTTTCGGGGCCCACCCCCAAGTGGACAAGCAAGCGTTGAGTGTTTGAGCAAATGCAGATGCCTTCACGTTAAACCTGCATGGATCGCGACCCTGGACGGACAAGAGGTGACTCCAGCGGCCCATTGCTTTTAGGAGACGCTGAGAAGCCAGAAATGCAATGTCAGACTGGTGAAACGAAAAGAGTCCCGGTACCTGTTGCATTCAACCTTTGAGGGGGCCCTGCCCCCAAACAAAATGCCCAAGGCAGAGAGTGCAGAAAAAGTCACGCGCGCAAGCGCTGCCTTTTTCTTAAGGGAGATAGGAAGGAGAGCCAAGCGGTGAGCCACGCGCTCAGCCTTGTTAGCTCGTTTCCTGTCCGTGTCAGACGGCGGGCGGGGCGTCATACCCACAGTGGCACCAAGCACCTCGGCTGAGGCGCGTGCTTCAGCGCTTGTTTGCTGGAATTCAGCCAAGGCTTCGCGGGCGCGAGCTAAAACCTGAGTTTTGCTGGGGCGCGTACGAAGACGTGTACAGGATTCTAATTCCTGCCAAGCATGTTCGGCCTGCACAAGGTCCTGCCTGCTGCGCGCAACGAGTGTTCTATCATCAAGATACACCAGGGAGGCGGCATTGGAGACGCTCTGGACACGGCGGATAACAAGCGCAAGGACAACTGCAAGTGCACACGGTGAGAAGGGGTCACCCTGCGGTAAACCCAAACTGTTGGTGACGCAGTGCTGACTGACGGCTCCGGCAAAGCAGGGCCAACGACGGTGCGTCTGCTATTGAAATTTAAGAAGGTTGAGGACTGGGGTAGGGAGGCCCAGTCGCTCAAACACTGAGAGGGAAAGCTGGCAGTCGAGGCTGTCAAAAGCTTTTTGGTAATCGAGAACCATGGCAAACGGGTACTCTTGAGCATCAAATTCCAAATCAAGGGCACATAACAAAATTTCCGCGTCATGGCCCTTTACTCCGCCCGCCTGATGCCGCTCAAGGCATGAAGATAGCGGTTCTGCAAGTTCCTGTAAGCGTATACGACCCCATAACCTATAGAAAGCACTAGCTACGGCCATAGGCCTAGTATCTTCGGCGCGAGGGAAACGCGCGCCGCGTGTTTTTGGGAGGAAAACGACTTTCCAGTGGCACATGGCTTCTGGGAAGTTCCCGCTTGCTTCGCACAAGTGAAGAAACTCTCCTAACCTATCCAAAGCCGCGTCCGGGAGCAGACAAAGCATGCGAGGCGAGATGCCATCTAAGCCCCCAACAGAGTGGGCCATTTTCCGAGCAGCATGCCGGATAGCGCGGGAGTTGATGGCACAAAGGGCATGGAAAGGGGTGCTTGGGGCACGCAAGTGGTCCCCGTACCTTTGCCAAAGAGCCTCCCATCCTGCTGTCCAAAAACAGCCTTCCAGTGTTGAAACAAATCCTGAACCGCTGTGGCGGGTTGGGCGACAACCTGGCCATCCGGAAGCTCTATCACCTGTGGGGCGGCCTCTTCACGCCGAAGCCACTTGCAGGCCTTCGAGATGTTTTTCATGTTGTCGCGCCACTGGGCAATGGCGATATCATGCTGTTGCCGCAGCAAAGTGTGCAGGCGCACAGACGCAAGTTCCAAGGCTAAACCGAACCTACCTAAAGAAACCGCAAGATTTTCATCATCTGGCAGGCGTGGCGGGTGCAAGGATCGCAACAAGCTCTCAGGCGGCTCCCTGCCCCTGCGACTGTGTATTTGCAGTTCCTTAAGGCGGCGGATGTGACGGCGAAGGTTGCGTTCCGCCAAGGACTGGCGACCTGCAACCCTGTGACTGCCGGAGCGCAGAAAAGGGATGGAGCCAAGAGGGCGCTCCGCCCCAATGTGCGTGAGGGCTTGAGATGCCCGGAGCCATTTTTCGGCATCATCGAGCCCAAGCAGTGTTCACCGAGCCAAGAGCTTGGCACCAGCACTCGGCGCTGGAGGCGACATCCAGCCAGAAGACAAGGTTAATTGGCTCGCCCTCGGGGGTGTCTCTAGGAGTTTTGGAGTGTCTCCACTCCGCGGCCCGGAATGGGCACACAGTGTCAAACACGACCTCAGCGATGGAGTGGTCCCCCCCGTCAGCTTGCAATTCGGCCGGCAGGCCGCTGACGCGCAGAGTGGGCGAGCACCAAAGACCATCAATAAGGACTGTGCCGCGTTCGTGGCGCACAACGGCTTGCAGGGTGCCCCCGCTGTTGCGCGTGACATCGGCCACGGACCGTTATGCATATCAACATTACCATCCAACCCAAGAACCCAAGGTCTACCATCAGAAACCAAGGTGGCTTGAGTCGCCTTATGCAGGATGGACATATGGGCATCAGGCGGCCGGTATGCGGCCAACACGCGAGTGCTTTGTTGCAGTCCATGCAACTGGGTGACCAACAACTGGCCCTGATCGGAACTGGTTTGCTGCAAGATTTGCACGGCAAGCGGGTGACGAGCAAGGACGGCCACGCCACCTCTGCGCCGCCCGTGTTTCGGGACGCAACAAATGCCAACCAGAACGCTGCGCGGCATGAGAAACCGAGGGGAGCGAGGTAGCCGTGATGTTGGTCTCTTGCAGGATGAGAAGGTGAACGCCTTCTTGCTGGGCCCGCTGCAAAAGGTCGGGGCCATGGCGGTGCCAGGAAGAGATGTTCTGAGTCCATACCCGGAGGGACGCAGGGCCGCGTCTGGTTGCCCTGAGCCCGTCAGGGAGGAGGGACAGAGCCCCCTCACATGGCCCTAATATGAGTTGAATTTTTTGATTTGCGCGGTTCTGGTCGGCAAAACATGGAAACGATTGGCAAGAGCCTAAACCCCAACCAAAGCCTAACCCGGAACCTAGTCAACGTGAGGATGATTTGGCCGCGGGGCGCTTGTTAATGTGCTTCTTTCGGTTGTTGTACGGGCATCGGCGTACGGCCGCAGATGCCTGCTGACGGAAAGCCTTCCACTCACGCTTGCGTTTGGCAACAGGGGTAGGTTTACAAGCTCCCTTGAGAGCTGGGCAGACCTCCACAGGAAGGCGATTGCGAGCGACAGCATTCACTATTATACATATTACTAGAACATGACTATTATATTACAATCATCTTACTTGTATCTTACTATTATATTCCTGTTACATTACCATTATATTTGCATTCTTTGCTGTTATGGTACTGTTATATTTACATTATCTCACTATTCTGTTACTATTACTATTACTATCGCTAAAAAATACTCTTACTACAATTACTATTACTACTACTACTACTACTCCTACATTATTACTATTACTATGACTATTACTATTACTATTACTATTAACCCCCCCGAGCCCAGCACCAGAGCAGCTGCCACACCACGCAGCGCGGACTCGGCTCGGGCCGCCAGGCGTCCAAGTCCTCACAGGAAGATATTATAGGGATGTGTAGGGATACATGGGGGAATATAGGGATATATATATGTATAGATGTATATATACATATATAGAAAGAATGATGTGTGAGGATGTAAAGGGATATCTAGAGATAAAGAAGGATGATGAGGGATGTGTAGGCTTTAGGGTGTAGGATCTGGGATGTGAAGTGTAGGGCTTAAGGTCTTGGGTTGCGGCAACATCCATGTTGGGCTTGGGTTTTGGCTTTCAAGGGCTTTGTTCCGCTCACATTATTTCCCCTGATCTGACAAATTCTGGCTTGCTTTCTGGCATTCCGGATCATAGGAAAAAGATAGAAATAAAGTATTAAGATAATAGTAAAATGATATAATAAATAGATAACAAGGATCACTTGGTGGGCTGTGGAGCAGGCTTAGCTATAGATCCTCGAGGACGAAGCTTCCAAAGAGCTAGTGCACTGCGAAACTGAGTTTATCACCCTTTTGAATGGGCCCGCGGGTGAAAGAACCTCATGATTTAGAATAGACAAGTGAGAAAGTACAGCGAGAGTTTGTTGTGAAAGGGCATCACCGGCGCTGATGAGGTGGTGAAAACAACCACCGGCAAATCTCTGATCACACACTCCCTGGCCTCCACAAGCTCTTGACTTCAGCACTCTAAACCAGCTAGTTTTCATGAGGATATCTATGGTAGCTGTCTAGCATTCTCTGGTCGGGGCCCCCGCGCTTCAGCCGTTTGCCATCCCGTGCTGCATGCCGTGCCTGCCACGTCTCAGAGCCCTCTTTCTGTCTTAGGGCTTTCTCTTCAGGGTGTAGCATTTAAGGTTTAGGGCTGGCTTGGGCTTGAAGCTTCGGAGCTGGGGCTCAGCCTTCCTAGTATGCAACCACAAAACTCTGAGTTTGAGCACTTTGTGTAAACGATCCTGGAGGCCTGATCTTGGACTACAGTAATTCTCAAGCATGTCTCGGTGCTCATGCCAACCAAAACTGGAAACCTGAACCTGTCAGTCCATGGCAGCTGGGAGTATTCCTATTATGTTATGAGCACGTTGGGATCACGTTACTGTTAGCTATCATTTTCTTACATTTTCTTGCTATTAAATATGCAATTGCTCGGACACCTACAAAAATCTTCCTTGCCCCAAAGACAACTTGAGCCATAGTCTGAACTCCTCATAAACCCCTTGATAACCCCTATTGTTCCCCTTTATAATCCCCTGTAATATAACTCCTCTTTAAGGAGTTTAGATTATGGCTCATTTGGCCTGCAGGCCCTCGTCCCTGCGAGATGCAAGCATAGCCTCTGCCTGGATCGAAAGCAGATCAGGACGTTTTCAGGCTCTAATATCGAAATCAAGACTCCATGACTTTCGCTTGCATGCTACAGGGTCTTCTTTTGGGGGGTTGGGGTCAATTACTTAAGAAATCTCATGTTCCTGGCACTTTCCTTGAAGCTCCGAGGCTCACAGCACACGTGGATTTGGAAGAGCTTCATTACCGCCAACTCACCGGAGTCCAAACAAAAATCGAGATCGGACTGAAGTACGTTTCTTCGGCCGAACATGAGATCTTGCTTGTCCAAGCCTTCTCCTTGGAGAGGCGCCACTGGCGGCCTTTACGGTGCCTTGTGTCCTCAAGCTAGGCATTCCCACAATCACCACCGGGTGGTTCTGTGAGGTATGGTTTCGTTACATACCTTTGTCCGCAGAGGCATGAGATACAAGTGCAGGTCGTTTTCTGAGGCGGCATACATGCAAAACACGCCCCGTGACAAGCCTTGATTTCCGAGCCTGTCCCCCATTCGTGATCTTAGATGCGGAAACCACATGCGGACATGCTTCTTGCACGCAGCTCGCATGTAACATCTGGCTTTTAGATGCTTTTAGATAAAAACTGCACAGCCAAGGGGGTTGGCAGCGTGTTACTATGTATCTTCTTATTATGCTTGTTCCTCTTGCCATGCCCACGGTGGCTGTGATATGCTGTGATCATCTAGCTGTAAATCTGACCCTCCACATCGCATGGTGCCCTTCGGCTGTCCTGCGACCAGTCGAGCCAGAACTGTCCAACGTGCTGTGGCCCAGCTTCACGGGCAACGGCCACCTGTCCAAAGCGCAATGCCTCAACGACTATCACTATGCTTCCTACTTGCCTTCCCTCATCGCTAGTGTGACGATTGCAAAAAACGGCTTTGCTTGTCCTTTGACCGCGGCCGCACTGTTGAGTTGGCTAGATTCGATAGACATTATCATGTCTTTCCATGTTCTTGCGATGGACCCCTGGGATATATAAGGGTTCAAAGGAATCACTTGAAGACTCCTAGGGTGGGGAATTGTTACATCAAATCCTTATCTACCTCACTCAGGATCTGGATTCTTGCTTTGGGAAGCGAAGGGCTCATGGTGTGGGAGGGTCTGTTGGTTACTACCAGCAATTCAAAGGGTGTGGGCAGTAGAATTTAAGCATTTTTGGCACCCTTCCAGGATAAGCCCACTTACAGACCTGACAAGATGCTCTTCACCGATTGATAATAGGTTGATGGCCCGCAGCAACTCCTTTTCCGAAAGTAATGTGCCGAACTGACTCCTTTGGAAATCCATATCATAGTCGTGATTTCGGGTCAGTCTCACCTATTATATAGAAATCATGTTAGTGGCATGGTGTAGCTTCTTACTTGAACATGTTGTTCAGCAAAATTTCCGCGACCACTGCTCTGTCGGAGTCTCCACACATTTATCATGAGGACTTGACTGCTACCTGCTACCTCATGAACTGGCTAACCAGGCCAGCCGGCCTCACGCTGGAGTAAGATGGCCTGGCGCTCTGACCAAGCGGGAGGGGAGGAGTGGGGGAAGAGGGAGCTAGGCAAACAGCTGATACCACCACATCTACATCTGCAGCGTTAGCGAAGAATCATGAACAGCAACAATGACATCTCATGTCAGCTGTCTATCAAAGAAAAAAGTCAAAGACCTCTGATTTACTGGGAAACCACACAGTGCCTAACCGTGGCTGCAATGTTTTCTTGCCATTCCAAAACGCAAAGCCTCCTCGACAGACTCCACAGTTTTGCTGTGGAGGCGATGCCCAGTCGACCGCCTTGCATCGAGGACCGCCTGCATCGCGCAATGTTCGGTTGCCAGAGGTCTGAGAAAGTCTGCTGGCCTGATAAGACAGGCCCAGACCGCCCGGGGCAGACAAAGCAGGTTCGCTTGCCAATCCTGAAGAGAGCAAGACGGGACTTCCCCAACCCATGGCCAGTCATCTTTTGAAACGAGAACATAGTGCCTGCGACAAGTGGAATAGCTAAGAATTAGTGGCAGGGAAAATCTCCCCCTTCAATGGAGCCTCATGCTCATTCTTGCGACCTCATGAAGGTTCTATACTATAAAGAACAATCTTGATAAACCCCCAAGTTCGCAGGGCAAGGCAAGAATGTCCTGCTGCGTCCACGGCGCGGAGAACGGCTTCAGCGCCGCCACCTGAGGAATAACTACGCGGCTTGGGGGTTGAGGGTATAAAAGGCTAGGAGTGAACTCCAGGGTTGGGGCGATCATATAAACCCAGATACCCCTTTTGAGTAGGGAATGGGCTTTTTATCATATTCCTTAATTAAGGAGTATAGGGCTCCCTGGGAACATAGGACAGGGTCACTCCTTCGTATTCCACAGGAAATGCCACAGGGTTTCCGGAGCTCGGATTGGCATCTAAAACTACCAGTATCACAAGGATCACTCTCATCCTCAGAAGTGTTGTCTCATGTGCATCAATCGACAGAAGTCCTCTAAATATGCAGCGCATGCCAGCTGCAAAAATGATGCAAACTCTTCAGAAAGGCGGAAGAAAAGGTCACGCAAATTCCATGTTGGATTGTTTTTCGGGTTGTGGGGAAACAGACTGACCGTTGAAGGATTCAAGGGTGTGCTCCATGGCTTTGCAATTTGGATATTCCTCGAAGCGGTGGCCTTGGCCTGATATCCATAACAGAACTGGCGTCATGAGTCTAGAAACAAGAGGAGAGCCCTTACCATTACTCTTGCTCTTACTCTGACTTTCTACCACTACCACTGACAAAACCACTACTATCAGGATATTTGCGAACTTAACTATCCTATACTATACGAGACTATACTATACTATACGATGCTATGACCCCTAAGCCCTAAACCCAAATGAACACACATGAGCTATAGCCTAAACTCCTATCATACTCCACTCTATAATCCCCTATATCAGCCCATTTAAGGACTTTAGACCCTAAATCCTAAACCTAAACCCTATAAAAAACCCTTTAAGGAGTTTAGACTATGGTCACATGAGCTATAGTCTAAACTCCTAGTATCCCCCTTAATAACCCCTATAGTAGTCCCCTATATAATCCCCTATATAACCCCACTTTAAGGAGTTATAGACCCTAAACCCTAAACCCTAAACCCCAAATAGTAGTTTCCATTTTCTTTTCCATTATCCCAATATATCCCCTATATAATCCCCTATATAACCCCACGTTAAGGAGTTTAGACTCTATGGCTCAGATACTTCTGTTACTTTTGCGCCTTTGGCCGCCGCCGTCTCTGCCGCGGCCACGAGCTCTGCACGGAGGCGTAGCGCCACCTAAAAACACATAGAGGGTTTAGGGTATATAGGGTTTAGGGTTTAGGGTTTAGGGTTTAGGGCTTAGGGTTTAGGGCTTAGGGTTTAGGGCTTAGGGTTTAGGGCTTAGGGGAGGGCTAGGGAAATCATGGGTCCCTTGAAAGGCAATATAAGCACTATATGAAGTGTTAGGGTTTCGTCACAATGCCTACCAAACACCCACCACACAAACTAAAATCCTTGGTAAGCATGTTACAGAACATTAGTGCTTTGCCTCTACTAGCAGTTATAAGCAAACTGTTTTCGTTGATGCTACGCTCCTTGGTTCTTTGATCATTTCTACTCAAAGAATGTTGAACTTTTTGCTTTCTCTTCATGCAGCACTAATCTGGAACTCCAATATCTGAGCTGCAGTCTAAACTCCTAGTATCCTCTTAATAACCCCTGAAATGCTCCCCAACATAACCCGCTATATAACCCCGGTCTAAGGAGTTTAGACCCTAAACCCTAATCCCTAAACCTAGTATCCCCTTAGTAACCCCTCTGAGAAGCTTAGACTATAGCTCATCTGATTTTCTGATTCGCCCTAGCCAACGTGAAATCCCACCTCGCGGCTCGCCAGCCGGCCAGACCTAAGCCCAGAGCGGGGAAGGCGGAAAGATGCACCTCGAAGGGGTTAAGGGAAAATATATTATAGGGATCACATAGGGAGTGAGGGAAATAAATAAAATCCCTTTTCCCCTACGAAGAACACTTGGGACAAATCTCTTTGGGGTTCAGGTAGGCTTTAGGGTTTCAGGTTGTAGGGGCTTCTAAGAAATACCCACAAAAAATCTAACATGCCTCAATTGAGAAAATTATAGGAGGAGTTACCTTGGGATGTTGTTTAGGGAAAGTCTTCAACCCACTACTCCATGGCGAGCCGTCCAGCCTGATGCCATGATGGCGAACGCAAAAAAAATCATAACCTCCTCAGGACGTCCATACTGCAACATGGAGCGCTGGTATGATTAGTAATAGTTCTACGAATACTATGAAAATTATGATTACAAGTATTATGAGGCTCGACAAAAACATGTCGGGTGATGGGTGGCTTCTGCCAGGATGCAGAAGCTCAGAATTTTCTTCGAGGCTCGGACGCGATCGCCACATTGTGAACGGTAAGACGAACCTGGAACTTGCAGAGGAGAACGCTAAGATCCTGCCATCTTTTGTCATCATCATTCTGAGCATTACCGACACATATTCACAATCTTCGTTGAGTGTTGCTGCTGTGATCTAATAAGCCTTGCTCTTGATGAATAAGGGCGTCCCCCAGTCCCCTGCCCCTAGAGTAGTTTCCAAGCCGTATTCTTCCAGAGATCCCAGATCCAAAAAGAAAGAAAGTAACTCATGCTGAGTGCCCGTAGTACATTCGGTGGTAATGTATTTTGAAACTGGTGGTTAATTGGTCTTAAACAGATTTTGCTATAGGATAGCCAGATTGGATTTAGTAGGTTTCCATGGATGCTCGCTAAAAGTACGTGCATTCATCAGATTTCGTTTGCGTTTAAATAGATGTTGATGAACATTTTCCAGGCTTGAGTTTGGTTTTAATCAATTTCGAACATGTTATTACTGATTCTAAATGGCTTGCAAGTATACACAGGATGCGAAACTAGTGACCCAGAAAGAATTTGAAAAAAATCGAGAGGTTGTCCTATCGTCTCTACAAAGATCCTCTCACGCAAGTTCCGTAGGAGTAGCTCAGGAAACAAAGTTTGGGCCATTAATTCCTAATGAGCTTTACAAATCAAATGACGTCTCAGAATGAGCATCCTTGTTTGGGATTTGAGGTGTCCAAGTTTAGGCTTTAAGCTTTCGAATCTAGAAGGTTTCTTGGCCCCGAAGCCTGCCTCTGCCTTTGAATTGCTCTTGGACCCCTCATTTGGGCCGAAAAAATGCTTTAGATCTGAAGAGTTTTATGAATCAAGAGCACGGAGTAACAGCTTTAAAACCAAAACTAGGAATCTGATTCCCAAATTTTCTTAAGTGTAGATAGTGGCAAGCCATGTGCGCGGCAGCTTGGAATCCGGCCCTGTGGTAGCAACCTGATGTCGTCCTGACCTTGCACATGATCATTGGGATTAGGGTTTAGGGTTTGGAATGATTTACGGTTTTCGATGGTTCAGGGTTTAGGGCTGTTCAGAATACCTCTCACCAACATGGCAGTAATCTTTCTCTGGATAGGATCTTCTTTCATGCAAACGCTTTTCAACACTGCGAATGAGCCGCACTGACGCCAATGACTCCACGGTTCTCACGCAGAACCCGTGCAATGAACACTGCTGAAACTACAGTTGCCTATTACAGATTGATACTCCAACTATTTCAGAGTTCTGCAATGCCTTGTCACTGGTATCTTGAGAACTCATTCCAGGTACTCGTTGTATTCTCACAACAAGTATACTCTATGATCTTTTTTGGTTTGAGTCCTCTTCCAACGACCTACGTTCCTAAACCTATTGCGTACTGCTCTTCCCAAGGAGCCCAAGACCCCTCAAATAAGAATTGTGCCCTTGATGCACTGGGATACCTAATCGTTTGGTTTAAAGTAGATTCAGAAACAAGGGCTGTTGATCCCCGAGTTTCAGCTTTGCGGAAAAATCCCTCCAAGTCATGTGAGCTAAAGTGAAAACTCCTAGTATCCCCTGAATATCCCCGAAAGTAGTCCCCTATATAATTCCCTATATAACCCCCTTTCAGGAGTTTACGTAGACTATAGGTCATATGATCGAGGCTCGTACCGACCAAACGTTGCCCCGCAGCCGCCGCGGGGCGCGCTTCTGGCCCTGGGATCGGTATAAGGCCCAGTGACTGGGTTGCTGTTGAGGAACTGAAATTTAAGTTACTATATTGGGGAAACCACATCAAGTACTGTACATGTATCCATTATGGCAAATTAAGTTTAAGTTCCTTCACAGCAATCCAGGTGAGGGAGAGGATGAGGAAGAGGAAGCGTAACAGTCTAAGGAGCACGCATGGAAACAGAAGCAGCAGCCACTTGCAGTGTTCTCAAGCATAGTCAACAGGATAGGCGAGGTATGTGCTTTCCTGTTGCTTAGAAGATTATATAGGGGATATATGGGGAGAATGGAAAAGAAAATGGAAACTATAGCAATTATAGGGATTGTATAGGGTCTATATAAGGTTATGTTGAGGTTATATGCTACGGAACATGCCGACTCAGTAGGGCTTGCTCATCAGTATCACCACAAATTAGCAGCTGGCTGACTAATGGCAAACAAGCAAAACGAGTTATCTGAGTACCGCTGTAGGGATTCCTTCCTCGATTGCTTCTTAACCAAACCCGACACCCTAAACCCTAAAACCTAAAGCCTGAATGATGTTGTAGTTTCTGTCGTCTTTCCATTTCCCAACTCCATACTAACCCTACACCCGGCCCTAGACCTTAAATAATGTAACCTGTGCATTGTCTTCTCCATTCTCTACACCTGAAAACATTCATCCAATACTGACTAACTCTAGACCTATGATAGTTTCCATTTGCTTTTCAGTTCCCTGCTCAGTTCCGATAATCCCCACATAGCTGCCATATAACCCAGCTTCCATGTCAGTTTCCACTTGGCTGTCCGTCTTCTTTGATTCTCCATTGCCATAATTATGCATTTACCCTACCCTAAACCCCGTTATCTGTGTTCTTTTCCATTCTCTACTAACCCTTAAACCCCTAGACCCCAAAACCCCAAAACTCTAAACCCCTAAACTCCTGAACCCCAAACCCTTGACCACGGAGCACGAACACTTTTCATCCTCTCACTGGTGCTGGGGCTGCTGGGGCTTGCCTCCCCGCGCCTGCCATTGCACTTGCAGGCTCGAAAGAGGCGCTTTGAAGGGAATGCTTGCTAGATTGATATGATGCGAAACACTAGCACTATCTACAGTAGCGAGTTTGAAGGGCTATTGGATATTTCCAGGTCATTACTTGTGTTTTTTCCTGCCTAGATTATTTGGGGAGGCAAGCATAGGGTGTAGTGCCTGGCATTTGGGGTCAAAACTCAAGGGGCTAAGAAAGGGAGAGCTCCGTCGATGCTCTAACCATGCAAAGACATCTCCAACTGTAAGCTTTAGTCACTGATGCATCGGAGATTTCGGAGAATTTCCCCTGCTTGCATGTATCCGACAGAGACAAAACATGCAAAGCAAGCGAGATCTTGGGCCCATGGAGCAAATTGCACCACCGTGCCGTGCATGTTGTAGCAGATCTTGGGTACACATCTTAAGCGCCACTTCCTTAATTCTCAAACACATGTAACCTCTCACATGTGTAAACCCCTGCTCTCCCAGACTCGGAAGACTGTGACAACTACAATGCAAACACTCCGCTTCAGAAAATGTACACGACATTTAGGATGAAAGCTCAGACTTCCATCTTCGACTTTCCCAACATCTGATTATTTGAGATCTCCTTCTAAAGGGTCTTTACGGAAAGCCTTTTAGGGAACCCACTGCCACGAAGCTATCTGCTCAGTGCTCATTGCCCCGTGCTGCCTATTTCAGTAATATACACAACACCGTCGCGCACAACGTATTACCGCTCCCGCCAGGGATGCCTTCAAGGACTTCAGTTGGCCCCTGCAGGCCCCCCTCATCCTTACTAGCTCTTCCCCCTCTGATGCACCCAATGAAGCCTCTGCAATGAAAAAACCTACTCCCATGAAAACTGCCTGCAGCCGCTCCAGCTGGGTCCGCGCTTCGGACTTCGGGAAGTTCCTGAAACACTGTCCAAGCCATACTGACAACACAACATGAAATCCCTCGCAAGGACCTAGACCCACCATGAAAGGAGCCACGCAGGCCCCACAACCAAAACAAACATCGTGCCACTGAGCCGAACCGAAGCAGTCCTGACATCGTAGTAGCTTGGGGCGATTTCCAGCAGCCACTCACCTCTCACCTCGCGGCTTTACGGCAGGTGAAAATCGTGGCTGGAAAGTGTACTCGCTCCCGTCGCTGTTCTTGTCAACCCTTGCCTCCCCTTGACATGTTCTGCAAAATGCAGCATGCATGAATGTTCAATAGCAAAGCTAGGCTGTTCAATGCTCGCTTCTCTCCAAAACATGAAGCAGGCCCCCAGGCATAAATGTGCCTTGCCAATATCCCCTGGAGTTCCTTCCAATTGTGCAGAACAGCTCTTTAATACCCCTTATTCGGTGGACAGCTGTAGACTGGAGCCGCACCGCTACCTCCAAAACCTAAACCTGATCAAACTTTCCGGGGCTATGTATGGTACGGCATGCGGTGTAGGACCTGTATTTTTTCATGTTTGGTGCGTGCTGGGCGGGAAGATCACGAAGCATGAGCAGCACAGTACTGGCAGATTGATATGTTTGCAAATGAGAACTTTAAATGAACTTCTACAAGCATGACCTTAAAAAGTTCCATGCCACATCTTCCCTGACCCTGAAGCGTTGTAACCAGCAGTGTGGGGCAGGCCTGGGTCACTGTTCGAATGAAGTTCTTTGACGTCAGCACGAACTCATGATACAGGACCTGATGCGGAAGGGTCTCAGAACTTGGGGTCTGAATTACTTCTTTAAGTTGGCGCAAAATTGTAGCCGAACTTTCATATATGTGGTAAAGCTTGGTGGCAATCAAATAGTAGTTGAACATACAGGGGGGGTTCCTGGGATTTTGTCTTGATAAGTTCCGGGGAGCAGGATGGGCAATCGAGAATACATATAAAAGGAGTTAGGGCCGTTAGGGCCTCAGGAATCGCGGATTTCGAATGTTCACGGGGCTTTCACATGGACCGGAGATCTAAAAGAGAATCCTTCGGGTCTAAGGCGCAGCTGCTCAAGCATTGTCGTCGCCAGCCCTCGCCTCCCATTCATAGAGGGAGGTGAAGACTTTGTTGTCTTTGTCACCGCCAGC
>CAJNIZ010044139.1:37439-52095 GCA_905231905.1 Symbiodinium pilosum | reverse complement strand
CCAAACTCTACACCCTAAACCATAAACCCCAAGCCCTACACTTTAGGAGGACCCCCCACCCTGTAATAGTGGTATAATAAGAATAGAAGAGGACCCCAATATAATCCTTCTTATCCCTTATAGCCACTATTACTGGGTGGGGGGTCCACCTAACCTATACTGCTTTATGATCGGCCCTAGGACTGCCATACGTCAAGAGCACTGATTCAAAAACGAATCCAAGGAGGGCCATAGTCCCATATGAGCTATAGTCTAAACTCCTTAGAAAATTTCATATAGGGGATTATGTAGGAGAGTATTATTAGGGGGATACTCGGCCTTTACACTGTGGCTCATATGTATAAGGCTCCCTAAGGTCTCACATGCGGGCCCCCTCAAATCGCGTCTCCTTTGAGGCCTGTTTGATGACCGACATCCTGAGCTCGTAGATCAGCTGCTGCAGATGTCACGAACAGAATCCCCTAAGTAGATAGAACATGTGGGTTATATTGGGGTTCTTTAGGGATAATGGAAAAGAACATGGAAACTACTATTTAGGGTTTAGGGTTATAGTCCCCCTTGAATAGATAGAATATGGGGTATATGGGGATTTTCATTACAATATACCCAGAGCCATAGTCTATGTACCTAAGGGGGACTATATCCCCTAAACCGTGGCCCCGCCAACAAGACACCTGCAGATCGATGCCATGATGAAAATCCTCGTCGTGTGCACAGAAATGAAATATGGTTGATATGACCATCCTGGTTGACCTTTTGCCGGTATTCAGTATTCTAAGGTCGTCCAACTTGTTAATATCAACCAATCATCTAATCCTCTCCCGGGTGGGGGAGCTAATACTAGGGGGAGAAATTAATGCCTTTTTCCAACAGGCTTTCTGAGTCCGCCCGGTAGCAGGAGCACTGAGCACCACCGAAGCTGCTTGTAAAGCAACCCCAGAAGCTCGACCCCGACTTCACTAGATATTATCTGACAAGGCACCACCTTTGTGAAAACCTCTAGGACATCATGATGAAGCTGCTGAAGCTGCAAATTGTGACTGTCGTAAATCCACTCCTCCATCAACAACTCAACTGAAAGGCCCGCAAACTCGAACTGTAAGTAGGACAGGCCTTAAATCCTAAACCCTAAAGCCTAAGCCCTAAATCCTAAATGCTAATTCCTAAACCCTGAAGCCTAAGCCCTAACTCCTAAATCCTAAATGCGGAGTCCTAAACCCTGAAGCCTAAGCCCTAAATCCTGAAAGCTACCTAAGCCCTAAATCCTTACCCCTAATTCCTAACCTTAAACCCTAAACTGCTTGTTCACCTGCGAACTGTCCAATCCAAGCCACCGGGGCTGAGCATGGTGAACCTGAGGCAAAGGTTGAAGGGCTGCAGGTTCCCCAGCAACCCATTTACTGGGCTGCTGTTAGGGAAATTAAGCTACCATAATCGGTATATATATATGCATATTATATGTATATGTATATGTATATATGTTTATGTATATATATATATAGACTATATAATATGGTCTCCCCAATGTGGTCTCTAGCTTCCCCAGTAACCCCTTCATAACTAAGGTAGGGTTTAGGGTTTAGTACTAAGGGTACCCTTTATCCTAATGGTCAGCTTCAATGTCAAGACGAACCCAAAATAAAGAGGGGAAAGGGTACTACTGGGGTACCTAGGACTTAGTCCCCCCTTAAGTGAATAGAATACGGCTTTGGGTATATCATAATAGGATCCCCATATACCCCATATTCTATCTACTTAAGGGGGACTATAAGGCTCCAGGAAGAGTCTGAAGGTTAGGGTTGGCTAGAACCCTAAGCCCCAAATCCTAAACCTTAAGCCCTAAGCCCTTAACCCTAGGTGGTGAGGCCCTTGGGTAGACATCTGCCCACGAGGCTAGCTCTAGAAGAATTTAACGGGGAACTCAGGGTTTAGGGCTCAGGGTTTGGGGTTTAGGGTTGAGGACTTAAGGTTGAAGGTTTAGGGCGTAGCATTTAGGGTTGAGGGTTTAGGGCTTAGGCTTAGCAACGGGAAATGTACTGATCTTGGTAAGAACAAGATTGGAAACTGCAAAGTTCAGACCTCAAGGGATGTTTCTAGATCTGGGGTTCCATGTTTTGCCACCCCAACTGCTTCGTACCCTAAACCGTAAACCCTAAACCTAAACCCTAATCCTAAACCATCCTAAGCCCTATAGACAAGGCCTGTGATTTTGTGACTTGCTCTGGTGCAGCCAAAGAACCTGTCAGTGGAGAGACCGGCAATTCGCCGCATGATCTTTCCTCATCTTACTGGGGGGTTAGGACGTAATGAATAAGTGAACATATCATCTAGGTTCCCCAATAACCCCTTAATCAGGGCACCCCTTTCCCAATGTTCAACTTGAATAAGGAGACACTATACTAAAAAGGGAATAAGGGTACTACTGGGGCACCTAGATACCTAGGGATTGCATGATGATTAGCTTCCCCTATCCCCTACAAGCGACAAGTATTCATAGACTTCGAACCCCAAGGCCACGGTCATCACCCCTATACCCCGCCTAGGATCCCCCGAAACTAAATGTTATGCGGGTATATATTTGGGGCTTAGGGTTTAGGGGCTTAAGCTTTAGGATGATTTTTTGGGGGGATGCGGGATTTAGGGCTTGCTTCAGGATCTCTACTCAAAGTTTGATTCAAGGGCTATTGTTAACAAAGCTGGGAAGCCTAGAAAGTTTCCAAAACCCCTAGCCCTAAACCTTAAGCTGGCGAGAGCGCCGCTGACCATATACATGGGCGCTCGAGCCTCTTGGGGCAGGCCTCCGCCTGGCAAAATATCGAAGCTGCGGGTAAAGCCTCCCAGGACAAGATGTCGGGCCCTCTTGCAGCGCTGTCTACTATACCAAACCCCCGCTGTTGGGCCCCTTGGGCCTCTCCTGCGGTCCAGGCCCCCAGCCGCGGTAGTCTTGGAGGGGGGGTCAGAAGGGTCCTGTAGAGCAAATTTTGAAGCTTTCCACATTTCAGGCCCCTAGTCGCGGCAAGCTGATGCCTGAAGGGCCTTCCACCCACTTCCAAGGCCTCAGTTTCGCTCCCACGCCTAGGGCCCTTCTTCACAACCTTTACACAGTCTTGCAAAACCCCCGGCGCCTACCAAGCTTTCTTTGCAACTCTTTTTAAGGGTTTTGCAAAGCCTCTGTGAGGGTTCCCAACATTTTTAAAGTGCTTGCACTTGCAAAGGCTTTGTAATTAGGCCTCATCCTGTACACCAACCCAAGAGATCCACGTTTGGAGGCCGGCTAAGGCCTCCACCCCTATGCGTTGCTCACATCCTTTTCCAGTGCTCTCTGCGGCGGCGACGAGGACCCCTTTGCTAGGGGGGTTTGGGGGGTAGGAACACTGAACCCTAAATGAGCATAGTTTGGGTGGCTGGGGTGGGACTACTAAGCTACGATAGGGTGTGCGATGCTAACTCTAAAGACTCTAAAGAAAAGGCGCACACCCCGCGCGCGTCCACTGATGCACACCTTAAGCCCTAAACCTAAGTCCTAAACCCTAAACCTTAAACCCTAAACCCAAAGCCCCAAACCTTAAACCCTAGACACTGAACCCTAAGCCCAAAACCCTTACACCCTCAACCGCCAGGCTAAAGACAGGAAAGTCTCTCACGTCACTATTGAAAGCATCCATGCTGCCAAATGCAGTATGGATGATAGTGAGAATCTTGTCCTGCAAACATGGGCACACGTGGTCACACAGGCAATGGAGTCTACTGGCAATTGGTCTGAAAGGAATTAGCTTTGAGGTACTTCGTAAGTATACAACTTTCCACATGACCGCTTTCCATATGCCCCTTGCATGATAACTTGGTTCAGGCTGTTGAGCGGCAACCCCGTCATGCATGATGCGAGGCGCAAAACACTAATCCAATACCAGCTTCACAAGGCCGTGACACGTATTTCCGTTGCAACAGTATGCAAATCCGACACATATTCCCCAACAACCACTAAGAATCTGAACATTTAGCAAGAAAAGCAAAACCAGTACCGAATCCAGATGCATCCGAACCCGGCACCAACTTTCCGCATCTTTCTGCTTACCCATTTCGTGGAACTGCCTGTCACTTGGGCATTTTGACAAAGCAAGGGCCCGTACATTGCATGGGGACCCTCCCAAAAAGTGATCCCAATTTCTAGGCAACCCTATGTAGGGTGTACTGCTCCTTTGTTTGAATTTAAAGGTGAGGAGTTTTCATAACTCCCCCGCCCCGTCCCCGGAACAGGATACACCTACCCTAAACCCTAAGCTCCTGCACTTGACTGCAAGCCTGCAGGTATTTCATTCTTCAGAACCACAAAGAACACCCTAGACTGGCTAGGAATACTATGAAACACAAGCGCTAGACTTAAGGTCACTACTAAGAGACCATAGCATAATATCTGGTTCTAACTCGGGTTTTCGTTACTGATAGGCAGCACGAAGCTCAACATGTACCATAGTCTTAACTCCTAGTATCCCCGTTAATAACCCTATAATTGTCCCCTATATGATCCCCCATATAACCCCCCTTTAAGGAGTTTAGACTATGGCTCACATAACCTCAGTTTCCCCGTCATCTTACTGGGGTTCGTAGGGAATTAGGGTTTAGGGATTTAGGGTTTTGGGGTTTTGGGTTTTAGGGAATTAGGATAAAGAATATCGGGATTACTTAGGGATCCTATGCCCTTATTCCTTACTAGCAAGTCATTGCCCATGTTCTGCTCGATTCTCCATTACCTGGTTTTAAGCGGAATTCTGCCAACCAAGAGCTCAGCTACAAAGACTATAGTCCCCCTTAAGTAGATAGAATATGGAGTATATGGGGATCTTATTATAATATACCCAAAGCCAGATTCTATCCACTTAAGGGGGACTATAAGCCTACACCCTAAACACTAGAAACAAACGATGTCTGGGATGTATGCTATAAGTACATGCTGTAGCCTTAGTTGAGCTACACTTCATATATCCCATGTACTCAATGTAAATGGGTTCCTGTTAGGGAGTATTTTTACAGTAGAGACTATACTAAACCACCAAACTACCCCCATGTCCGCCCTAAACTAAATGGCCATTTGGCAGCCTAATATGGTTTAGGGTTTAGGGGATTAACGTAGCTCATATACCTTAATCCCCATCATCCAAAATGTACTCCCATTTCCACCTCATTTTCCATGTTCTTTTGAATTTGATTCTCCACTATTGGGGTGATATCCCTAAACTCTAAACCCTGACCCCAATTCAACCCTAAACCACTATAATCCTTCTAACCCCCTTTGCAGGTACCCTGAGAGCCCCCAGTCTGATCCTTGTCCGCAACTTGTGAGCAATCGCATCGGCGGGCATCGAAGTTCTTGCCTATTACGTTGCTTCGGCTTTTAGGGTGTATACAGTAAGGTTCTAAGTACCCCAACAATGAGCTTTTGGCTACCATACGCTACAATTTAAATGGCATTTGGGCCCTGAAGCCGAAATATTTGCGTACTTGGACCCTGAGGGTTAATCAGACCTGCAAAGGAATCATGTAATTGGATCTCCCGGGGCATCTTGAGAAATGGCAAGGGGATAACATGGCGGTTCGTGTTGGGTTTATGCAGAGGCTAGGACCCTAAACCCGAAAACATATGGACTACAGCAGGATTCTGAATGTCCCTTAGCAGGATACTACAAGGGAAAGTTTGAACTTTTTGAATTCCCAGAGATATAAAGGGGCTATATAAACCATGGTCTAAACTCCTAGTATACCCCTTAATAACCCCAACAAGACTCCCCTCTATAATCGCCTTGAAGGAGTTTAGACTATTGCTTATGTGGGGTATCACCCAGGGGTTCGGTTGAGCAAGCCCGAAAGGATACCATTGTTGATGGACAGGATCCTGCATGGCCTTTCTCACCTACATCTTAGCATGATTCAGGTCCACTCCTCTACATAATCCCCCATAGAACCCACTTGAAAGAGTTTAGACTCTAGGTCATGTAGGAGCTTGTCCATCAAGATTAGGTCTGGCACTATTTCGGCATTAGCGCTGCCTCCACTTCGACTAATCCCGCCTTCCCAACCCCACACTTTAGCGTACAGGGTTTAGGGCTTATGGCTTAGGATTTCCCACACGGATCCAAAAACGTTTATTCCATAGGATACCTAGGTACTTTTCTGAGCTCATACAACCTGACTGCTGAGTTCCCTGGCACAAAAGCGCTAACCTTCTTCAGCCCCACTAACATTACACAGGCCCCACAAGGTTTCAGATTACTTTCTGAGACCGACTCGGCTTCTGACCCAAAGGGTCCAGGTAGCTATATGGGTAGTTGTCAAAATTATGGTCCGTTTTTGGGTACCCTAAATATTAGGTGCCGTATCATAATAGGGATGCAGAAAGGGACCATAATTTTGACCACCACCCATGTAGTATATACTAGGTCCCTCAGAGATATACCTACATGGCACCCTCGGGCTTGAAACCCGAAAACCTAAACCCATAAAACCCCCAAAACACCAACACCCCCAAACCCCCCTTAAGTATATACCATATACCTACATGGATTGCTTGGCTAAGTACCGTCACTTCTGAGAATCTCATGAAAAGGACAATTATTATCGTATCTAGGGGTCCATATTGGGGCCCCCCTTTTTGCAGAAACTACCGTATGTATATCGAAGGAAAGGTTTAGGGCAACGATAGGGGCATATGAGCTATAGTCTAAACTCCTAGTATCCCCCTTAATAACCCCTATAGTAGTCCCCTATATACTCCCCTATATAACCCCCCTTTAAGGGAGTTTAGACTATAGCGCATATCAATTCTAACCTGGTGTAAATGGAGTGCTTCCCCCACCTAGCCAGGGAACCAGTACCCCAAACGAATTTGTGTTGATCAAATGTCCTCCCCCTAACTTTGGGAGAAGGTACTTGGACGGTCATGGGGGCACACAGTAAGAGGTTTAGAGTTTAAGGTTTAGGATTTAATGTTTAGGGTTTAGGGTCCGGGGAGCTTAGTAAGTAGGTGAATAGTGGGGATAACTGTGGCTACTGTGTAGGCTACCCAGTCCCCCTGACCCTCCCAAGTACTAAGCCCAAAGCTCCCTAAACTCCAAAGACTGCGCCCCAAACCCTATAGTCCCCCTTACGTAGATAGACTATGGCTTTGGGTATATTATAATAAGATCCCCATGTACCCTATGTTCTATCTACTTCTGGGGGACTATAAGCCTAAACCCTAAACCCTAGACCCTAAACCCTAAACCGTTTTGGCTGCCAGAGCTGCATAGACTGCCGATGGCTTCAGCATCTGCTTGATCTTGCCCAACAGTCAGGATGCAGTCGATATCACCTACATCCCCCATAGAAGGTTTAGGGTTTAGGGGTTTTAGGGGTTTCAGGGTTTAGGGTTCAGGGGTTTAGGGTTTAGGGGTTTAGGGATTCAAGGGTTAAGGGGTTGAGGGTTTAAGGTTTAGGGTGTATGGGTTAAGGGTTAAGGGGTTAAGGGTTTTTAGGGTTTTTAGGAGCGTTTTGAAAGTAATCAAGAACCATGAAAGCAAACATTACCCAACACTGGTGAAGTCACAGGGCTTCCCACCCATGTGCACAAAAGTAAACAGTTCGAGTATGCACCAAAGTCCTTGGCTTTCCACAGCACGGGCACTCAGCCCAATGAGAAGT
This sequence comes from Symbiodinium pilosum, assembly GCA_905231905.1. Taxonomy (NCBI): domain Eukaryota; class Dinophyceae; order Suessiales; family Symbiodiniaceae; genus Symbiodinium; species Symbiodinium pilosum. Next base: position 44,421 of record CAJNIZ010044139.1, on the reverse strand, counting down.
AAGTACCTCAAGAGTGGGGGGGTAGTCTTCGAGACTTTACAGAAATACGGGTGCTGTAAAGGCGATTGGATATTCCCCACTCAAGATTATGGCAGATGCTGTGCTGAGAGGGCTCATACACAGGTTTCAGTTTCTACGTGGGACTTAGGAACCCTATTAAGGGTTAACCCTTAGGTACCTATAATGGGAATATAAGGGAATCCCAAAGGGTTAAGGATCTAAGGTCCAAGCTAAGTCCCAAGGAGGTTTGTAGTGTCCACCCTAGTCACTAAATCCTAAACCCTACTGTTGATTTTTCGCAAAAAATATCAACAGTCACTCAATCCTGAACCCTAAACCCTGGCTTCCACCCAAAGATCTGGGTGCTGATGTGCCAAGCATCTACTAAGGTACGTGGTCCCGCAAAGGATCAGAAGAGACTTGCAGCCACTCCTCAGCAAAGTTTAGACCAACTGTCTAGGTTTAGGGTTTAGGGTAGAGTCAAGGCAGTGCATACTGACTTCTGCGTCCCTAATCCCTAAAACCTCAACCCGCAAAGGTGACTGTGAGCATAGTTGCCAAAATTCTATCTCATAGGCACAGGTCACTTAGTAAGTAGGTCATAGCAGGGGCTTCTAAGCAGGGAAGGCCCAACTAGGGGACCTCTATTACACTTTACGCTAAACCCCAAACCCTCACTGAGCCTTCAGTTTGCTACGGAGCCCATGACTTAAAGGCGAGGTAGGGCGAGATTGCAATCAAAAATTAACCCGACTAAGTCAAGGGATAGGATTTAGGGTCTAGGGGCTGGAAAACTGGAAAGGAGACCCAATCCGGAAGCCTTTTAAAAGCAAGTATATTGCGCTAATTAAGCTGCAGGACTCGCGTTAAGACTCCTTTTCCCCAAACCTATGGTCCCCCTTAAGTAGATAGATTATGTTTGGGTATAGTATAACAAGATCCCCATACAACCCATATTCTATCTACTTAAGGAGGACTTTAAACCTAAATTCTAAACCCTAAACCCCAATCCCTAAGCCTAAATCCCTGCTTAACTACGTGGGACTTCGGACCCCTATTAAGGGTTAACCCTCAGGTACCTATAATGGGAATACACGGGAATCCCAAAAGGTGAAGGGTCTAAGCTCCAAGCTAAGTCCCAAGGAGGTTTGTAGTGTCCTAATCCCCAAACCCTAAACCCTAAAACCCTAGACCCTAAATCCTAAACCCCAATCCCTAAACCCTAAATCCCTGCTTAAATCCGCTCAGACTCAGAAAGATGGGCAAGCTCCTTAAGTTGGCCTCAATGTCTTGCTGGTTGATGCCTTAGCCGGGTTTAGGGTTTAGGGTGTAGGGTTCAGGGTTTAGGGTTCAGGGTTTAGGGTGCCCTTAACCACAGCACCCCTGGAATAATATCCAATCCCCCTTGAATACACGACCAGTGTAGGTAAGGGGGAAGAGCTATCATTAGGGGGTGGGGTGCTTATTCTAACCCTAGACGGGTGGGGTGCTTATTCTAACCCTAGACCCCAAAAGCTTAGATATACGGACTGGAAGAATGATCATGCTTTGCATCTTCTGCAATGCCTGCTTCGAGGGTCAGAGGGACTTAGTAAGTGTACTTGCAACCCTCTATAAACCACATAGTAGCCCAAGTCTTCCCCATTATTAACCTACGTACGATGTCCCCGCCCCGCAATTGCCGAGCTCTCAAATTGGGTTCAAGCGGCAAGCTTTGTCCAGCCAAATGTTCGGAGCTCTCCCATGGCGGAGATGAAAATGTCTTTGCCATGACCTCAGGCGTGGCTAATATTGAGAATAGAAGGGGTTCCTGTGTGGGTTACATGGGTTATGAGTGATTATGGGTGTAAATATGAAGTCCCCGTGACCCTTGAAGTAAGGTTATGCAAGGTTAGTGTTTTGCCCCCCCCCCCCCACACCCAAAAATGAAAGGGTGACTGCTAGGGAACCTAGAAGGTTACTCACTGGACATGTAAGTGACTGTAGCGCATCCCACTTCGCATCTGTGTCATCTCGCCAGGAGTGGGACACGAAGGCATCACAACTGCCCAAGACCGAGGGCCGGGAAAGTTCGAAAAGCTGCGGCGAAGGCCGATTGTCACCTGGATCTGCAGAGCCCTGAACCCTAAGCCCTAAAGCATGCGGGCGTATCCAGATACGGGGAGTCCCAGAGCTACACAGTAGGTATTTGGGCTAATTAGGGAATGTATGCTGGAGCCATAATGGGGGCCCTATTTTATGCAAACCCTCATGTTACTAATAATAATAGTAATAGTAGTAATAGTAATAAAAAATATTAGTAATAATAGTAATAGTAATAATAATAGTAGTAATAGTAGTAATAATACTAATAATACTTCAAATGCAAACGCATAGGTCAAACTGGCATCTCAGGCGAGAGCTGATGTCGTCCTTTTGGAGCTTGTCGCAATCAATCATGCGAAAACGAGACTCCGCTTGCTTCAGGGCAACAGCCACGTCGCAGTTTCCGATTAAGCTAGCCTCGGTCGCTTGCAAGCGGAATGATTAGATTGTGGCTCAGTACCCGCATGGTTTAAGGTTTAGGATTCAGGGCAAACACCGAGACGAGGGTTTCTTCAAGCAAGGGACACTATATGGCAGGGACCCCAGGGAAATATGGGCGTTGTCGTTCACTTTGTAGGGATTCTGTCGGGAAACTCCCAGCTAAGGTCCCTGGTCCTACCCTGCGTAAGGCTGGGACCACACCAGCAGCCGCGGCGGTACGCTCCGTGTCTTTAAAATACTGGTGAAGCGCTGCATGCAGACGATAACGCAGCTCCGGAAAGAAGGAAAACAGCCTTCAGCAAGCAAGTAGCACCTACACCCTAAACCCTGCTATGCACCAATGGATGGTCCATCCCCCCTTTATTAGCTACATATTGTTAAAAGGGGAGTATCGAACAACAAGTGGGTGGGGTGGCTTCAGAATGGGGAGCGCAGCTCCTTCAGCAACTGCCACAACCCTACTGCTAATTTGCTACCACCAGTCAGTTTTGAGGTGTTCGGTTGCCTTATTAGTGCTGTACAAGGCAATGTGAAGGTTACAAAGGAAACATACTGGACATTATTCAGGCATGTACGGTAAATGGCACTGAAAAACTGACAGCTGCGTGCCGCGGAAAATTGCTGTACGTTGCTGGCATGACAGTTCACATGTTCACAAGGGCGCCACATAACAACGAGTGTATTCCGATGTGTGAAGCCATGCTGTGGTTATTGGGTTTAGGTTGGGTACTGCCCCCACCCAGTAACAGTCTATATTAGGGGTCCTATTAAGGGCTATATATAACCAGATTATACTTAATATCCAACTGTTACTGAGGGGGGGCAGTACCTAAGGTTTAGGGGTTTAGGGTTTTTAGACCCCAGGTCGCCTGAAAAACAGAAAATGCATCGATCAGGACCTGGCTGGAAGGTGGATGTGGTAAGCAGACTTGGTTGGAAGGCAAAGCTGAACAAAAACTCGGCTTCAACCCGCCACAGCTCATTTCACAGAACTATGTCCCTTAAATAACCTCTAGATAATCGTCACATACCCCTGTAACTCTTTTAATGGGGTGTTGATATAACGCAAGCCAGACATAGCTGTGACGTTTTTCGGGGAGATACTTTTGCCTGAACGATGGTTTTGTTCGCCAATCGCCTGCCAATGATAATAGACCTCCCCACCCCCTTCAACAACACGTTTCGCCCCTACTACATGATGGCACTAAATATTGGGAGCACTTGTTGTTGAGGAGTGGTGGGCATTCCTATTGGGAGAGACGGTTAATCCCTGACTCTCGTTGATCTCAAGCAATTCCTGTTGTGTAAGTCAGTCAGGCAGTGCGGGCTAGCTAACACACCCCTTCTACGACTTCTGCTGTTGCTTCTGCTCTGCTGCTGCTCTGCTGCTGCTGCTGCTGCTGCTGCCCCTAAACCCTCAACTCTAAGCACTAGACCCTTAACGCTGACGCCCTTGTTGCTCATATCTTTCAGGGTTTAGAGTCCCCCTTAAGTAGATAGAATATGGGGTCTATGGGGTTTAGGGTTTAGGGATATAGTCCCCCTTACGTAGATAGAATATGGGGTCTATGGGATTTAGGGTTTAGGATGGTTTAGGGATATAGTCCCCCTTAAGTAGATAGAAGACGGGGTATAGGGGGATCTGATTAGAATATACCCAAATCCACCTTCTATCTACTTAAGGGGGACTATAGCTTTTGGATCCTTATAGTAGCCTCCGTAATCTTCAAGAAGCGTACTTTCAATGTCTTTTCCATTCCCTCTTTACAAGCAATCACTCGGAAAAAGCCTCAGACCAAAAAACCGTCTCGTACGCCCTGCACAGTGTAGCCTCCATGCATGGTCTATTTCATCTCCTTATATGCCCTATAGGTTCCCCACATGTCGTCATAGCATCCCGAAACAGCAATACCCGTTGTTAATCAAATTCTCCAATCCATTTGCATGTGCCTTTGCATGTAGTTCTCCATTCTTCCCACTAGCCCATTCAAGCCCCAAACTACATGCCAACAACCACTATATACTCGTCTGTCTGAAAGCCGACAAGGAGCGCTCCGACAGTGTCACCAACGATGAAAATGCTAGCAGTCGAGAACTTGTGCACCCAAACACCATCAACGATACACACAACGATGTCAACCTCAGTCTCAGTACTTGGAGGTCCATGGGCATGTATAAGTCCTAAGCCCTGAACCTACGTAGAACTGCACTTATGGGTTAGGGGTATGGGTTGAGGGTCTCGGGTTTTAGGGTTATTGAATTAGGATCAAAGGGTTTAGGTTTTACGTGTTTGGGAAGTCTAGGGTTCACCCAAGCAACAGCCACATTGACTCTGAAGTAGATGCGCCAGAACTGCCACATACCTCGGCTTGGGCCTATAGGAGTAGGCCTAGAGTTTAGGGTCATTCTGGGGGATTCCGGTTTTGAGAGTCTTCAGTTTCGTGTATTAGGGTTCTCTCTTTGATAAGTGCCTCCTTTTTTGAGCGTCTCACGCCTTCCAATGCCATTGTCCAAGCTGAACGGTTTTGGCTCTGGCTTTCCGTTTCAATACTTTCGGGCCAGTTTTGGCTTGTCATCAGGCTGTGGCAGTCTAAGTAATTTGCTAAAAAAACACAGAGAACTTCGTAAGTAGATTAGGAAGAGTGTTTAACACACTTACACAGTCTCAAACCCTTCACCCTAAACCCTATACTCTAAGCCCTAAACCCTAGGGTCTAGGCCACTTCTGGGCTCCCATTTTGCCACATGTCGTGGAACTAGATTTCCCGGCCACTTTGCATCCGTTTCATCGGAATTGTTGCTTATTCTGGCAGTATATTGCAAAAGAGGCACTTGTAAGAGAGTCTTGAAATAAGGGCCTTACCAGGGACTGTTTCAAATTGGGGCCTCCTCAGGGACTGTTCCAAATTGAGGGCCCTATCAGGGTCCATGTCAAATTAAAATCTTTTTTTCGTGACGGTTCTATTCCAAACAGGGGTCGTGTCAGGAACCATTTCAATTTGAGTGCTGTTGGGGACTGTTCCAAACTGGGGCCTTATGGGCCTTCTAGGGACCAGTGCATTACAAGGGACCTTTTTTTATAGGAATCTACTCCCCCACTTTCCTTGAGCACCCGAAATCTGCGGGTAGCATCACAATTCCCACCCCTCATCTTTGCAGTGACTGATTGCACTGCACCAAGCCTTTGCGCAAGGAGAGTAGTGAAGCTATTCAGCAATGAGCCTGCCTCGTCAAACCTGGGTCCCTCTATTGGGGGCCCCGATATAGACCCCTCTAAGCCCAACTATACCCTATTATAGGGACCCCAAGAAAGGGCCCGAAATGTTGGGAAACTAGCATATAGACCTCAAGAATTCGAATCCTTCATTCAAACGTGTGGAGTCTCTCAGAAAGGGAGGCCGCTAGGGACCCTGTAGTTACATAAGGACGATAAAGGTATTAGTTATAGGAGTCATTACATATTCAAGACTCTAAACCCGCCATTCACATAGGGCCGTTCTAGAAATTTGTCAGTGCGGGGCGGCGTGTTCATCGTTAGGGCCAGGGGATCAACAAGGAGGTGAAGGTGCAACCCCTGACCTTGAAACGCAATGTTATCTCGCACAGTTTGCGGTGATAGCAAGTTTAATCTAGTCCTGTTAGTCGTAATAGAGCATAACGGTTGGCATAACGATGCTAAACCACCCACAGGGTTACATGCAAATGATCTCTGCAAGAATACCTTTCCTGTACGTTCAACCCCTTGACCTCATCCCTTTGTATCCCTAAACTCCAAACCCTGAATCCAAAACCCTAAACCCAAAACCCTACCCCTACAAGGTCCCGGAAAGTAGGAGGCGGCCCTGATGTGTATCGACAAGAAACGCACCTGCATCTCATCTGCTATCGGCTGCGAAGCAATCCGCAGAAAAGCCAGGAAAGCAAACAAATTCCAAAGGACATTCCAAACCTGCGAGTTTCTGGCCTTTAAGGTTTAGGGTTTAGGGTTTGGGGTTTAGGGTTTCGTTAGCTGGGAATAAATGAATGGAAAAAAAAACATGGAAACTCCTATACTGGGATTGTATAGGGACAGCTATAAGGATCCATTGCTTCATTTCTCGCCAACCAAAGGCCAGGCTTTTGGGCTTAGGGTTTAGCCGTGTAGGGTTTAGGGTTAAGGATGTAAGGGTTTAAGGATTCGGTTTGAGGGTTTAGCGGCGAGGGGTTTAAGGATTTGAGGATTTAAGGGTTTAGGGTTTGAGGGTTTAGGGCAGCTTGTCTGGGCTGCCGTTGAGGCACTTAAACTAAGTTGACTTATTACTTTCAAAAAAGAAACCATATTGAATACCATATGGGGGTTGTCCAATATTCCTTCTCCCAAAAACAACCGTTTCGCCACCCTTTCGCGGGCTTTCGCCCGCAGCATTTTCTTGAGATGCGCAACAAACCTTATCCAAATCCTATTTACATGTCCTGT
>CAJNIZ010044139.1:4169-33293 GCA_905231905.1 Symbiodinium pilosum | reverse complement strand
AAAAAAAAAAAAAAAAACATGTTTTCCTAAGCAGGTTGGAAGTTGAGCCATCCAAATTGCTTTTCCTCATGGGGACATCAAGAATCAAGACTATTCTTCTTTGGGATGTGTAGGGCATATGGTAGTTTCCCTGCATAAGGNNCAATATAGACTCCCAAATACTATGATCCTTAGCAATGGGACTCCCCAATGCCCCTAATTTCGGGAAACCCCGATCTGTAGTCTCCTTAGACCTCTAATAAAAATATGGTTTCTAATATTTCCTTGGGCTTATACTCTATATTAAAGAATACGAACACTTCCTGAGGACAGTACAGCCATATTGAAAGCGCCTCTCATTGCTCTCCAAGACCCACTCACCCACCAAGGTCCCTTTATTTGCCACCCCGGAGCTTAAACCCTGAACCTCACATATGGGTGGTTGTCAAAATTATGGTCCCTTTTTTTTTGGGTACCCTAGGTGCCGTATCATAGTAGGGATCCAAAAGGGACCATAAATTTGACAACTATCCCTCCTAAAACCCCTATACTGGCGTTCCCCCAATATTTAGGGTTTCGGTGTTTAGGGTTTGGGGCCCCCCCTTTTCCCGGCTTTAAGTGGGAGTAAAAAGCATGCTTTAGGCCGCTTTAGGGTCTAGAGTCTAGGGTTTAAGCTCTACAGAAATTAAGGGACCTCAAGTTTTGGAACCCCCCCACCATAGACCCACTGATTTGCCAGCGAATCTTCCGCAGAGCTCTTTGGCCATGATCCAATCCTCAGTCCCTATTCCGCCTGGGTCCTAGGGTTGGGGTTTAGGGTTTAGGGTTGGGGCTTTTAGCTTGAAGGAAGACGAATCCTTTTGGCAGAAATAGAATTTTGGAAGCAAACCCATATACCCCCCCGAAAGTATAGCGTACGACTCTGAACCAGAGCTCTAAGCATTGTGGCGCGGTTGCTGGGTCCTCAACCCTACACCCTAAAGTCCCCTGAACCCTAAACTCTAAACCCCTGAACCCTGAACACCAGACCGCAGTGCCCAAAGGACCTGGTACCTCTGAGTCTACGGGTCATGCAAGATTGCTAGTAGGTCCAAACAAATTTGACCTGTCGATGATATGCGGACAAGGTAGGTCCCCCCCGACCCTAAACCCCAGGAATTGTCCATCAAACAAAACTCTGATCCCTAAACCCTGAACCCTAAGCCCTAAACCCTGAACTCTAAACCTTAAACCCATACCATTCACCCAGAATCGGTCCAGCAGCAACTCCTGCCGGCCGAAGTTCGTGGCAATCAGACCAGGGGAGGGCAAAATTCCGGGCTTAGGCCTTCGGACTTAGAGACCCAGGATATTTGCTAAGTCCCCCTCACCTACCCCGTAGGGTTTGAGTAGTTGAAGGGATTACGGGTCTAGGGGTCTAGAGCCTATGGGTTGGGGATTTAAGGTTTTTTGGATGTACTTGAATGTTGGGAAGCTCAAAACTGGGGGAGGGGGGGTATACTTAACTAGTCTACATCTAACTTATCCATGCGTCAGCTCCCCATGAACCCTCAAGCCTACATCGACCAGGGGTCATCCGGGCCTATCCATCATGCAATGAAGATTTACAGGGCTATTACAGTACAGTTACAGGCTCAAGAGTTGGAAATGGGAGGCCCTAAACCCTAAACCTTAAGCCTCCTAAACCCTAACATCTAAAGCCCCAAACCCTAAGCCCTGAACCCTAAAAGTTGAAGTTGGATTTGGGGGTCACGTTGTGCTACATTCCCCTCTTCCTAGGCCTTGGTATAGGAGGGCTGATGTTTCAGCTCTTTGTGTACCCACACTGAACGTTCCAACTGTTAGCGCTGCCATTGTCATTTGGTAGCTCCCCAAAATGAGCGGACCGCAAGATAGAGACCAATACACTCTAATTCTTGCTATGGAACCCCTAAACTCTAGACCTAAACACCAAGCCCCCTAAACTCTAAACCCCCTAAACTCTAAACGCCCTAAACGCTAAACCCCCTAAACTCTAAACCCCCTAAACCCTAAACGCCAAACCTTAAACCCCAAACCCAAGATGACAACAACACGCCGCGGAATAACGAATTCCCCCCAACGTATAACGGGGGATTGGTTGAGTAACTTAGCATTGGGGGGTGGGGTTGTGGTCATTCGGGGACGGCATTCCCATTATCTTGTAATCGTCTGCTCTAAACCCTAAACCTGGCTCCTGGCGTCTTTCACTTGAGGCTTTCCTGCCCGGAACTTCGCCGTGATGATTGCGATTAAGAAAATGCATGCGGCGGTTTGCGCTAAACACTAAACCCTAAACAGCAGACCCTAAACCACATGAGGTTGAGGGTGTGGAAAGGGTTCAGGGTTTGGAAGCTTCTCCAGAAAGGGTAGCTTACAGAGATGCTGGGGGGCCCCTTTGGGATTATGTCCTGCAAAAGCTCCTCGATGTTTTTGAACACCCTAAACTCCAAATCAAAGATTCAAGGTCGGTCTCTCCAAAAAGGGATCGTCCTGATATACCCCAGGATACGATGCTCTCATTGCACAGACTCCAAATTCCTGGAACCTCCACAACTACAAATGAGAGTAAACAAGCATTCACGCCTCACTCGCCCCATGACGGTGCTTGACATAGTCATGAAGAAAGGGGTGATGCAAGCACTACATGTTGAACACCCAAGCAATACCGCGCGTCGGTCTAGAGCTCTCCTACCCCAAAACACACAGTGTTGATGACAGGTTCTTAATCTTAGCCGTGAATGCAAGCACACAGTTCCTACTCTTGCCCAAATTACCATCGAACCCATGAAGCTTCCTACCAAATGGACAGTCGTCTGTGTAGGGCTTTTGGTGTTCATCTTGGCAGGTACCCTCTTAATCATAGTCCCAACAACCCTCAGCCATAAAAATGCAATGCTAAGGCTAAAAACCCTACATAAGCCCATATATGCCCTAATTAACGGCTCGACTCTGACAAAGATAAGTACAGTCAAGCTCAACTGTTGCACAGCAAGCTGCACCCGCCTCTCACGGCTGCGAATCTTGATGCAGTCCATCATTCGAAGGCCGTAACCATGTGCCCCTACTATTGGCCCGTATCTTGGGGACCGCGCATACCTACTGTGTAACCTACATGCACCCTTATTATGAAAATAGGTTCCCGGGACTTTCCCAGGGGATTGTACACATACTCTTTAAAAAACCGACCGTGCTCGCTATTCGCTGGCACGAGGGCTTGGCATGAGCGTCCGACTGCAGGGATTCATTCTCTTCTTCCCTTCTACGTGCGACGAGGACCCCTATTAAGGATTAACCCTTAGGTACCTATAATGAGAATATAAGGGAATCCCAAAGGGTTAAGGGTCTAAGGTCCAACCTAAGTCCCAAGGAGCCTACTAAGCACACCGGTTAGACTCGCGCATATCGTGGTGTTGCGCCTCTTGGCTCTAAACCTGCTCATGCCTGGGTTAGTTTAGTTGAGGTCTATGCTGTGCAGATGACTTGAGGCTTCACGTGACGCGTGGCAGGCAAGGACGTCAACATGACATGTCGGCTACCCAACTACCTTCAGCTAGCATGCAGCATACTTCATCCCCCCCGATATTAAACCTGCCCACCCCGCTAATATCAAATACTCGCCATTGTGGTATATCATCATATAGTGGGTGTATTTAATATTCGGGGCGGTGGGGGGTTTAATTCTCAGGGGGAGGAGATTACTAAGGACCTACTGCAAACCTGTAGGTATTGGGGTTACAGGTATGCATTTGGAGGACCCCCCGCCCTGTTATAGTGGCAGAATAGGAATAGAAGAGGACCCTAATATACTCCTTATTATCCCTTCTAGTCACTATTACAGGGTGGGGTTCAACCTAAGGTATGCCTGCAAGAGCTGCAATGTCAGCCTTAGCTTGAAATCTGCCAACGCCAAGCTCACAATCATGGCGTCTCCCTGAATACCCCAACCCCCGACCCTAGACCTTAAACCCTAAACCCCTAAACCGCGGATACGACTGGTTGTTAATTGGGTACTCTTTTTATTCAAGCTCCTATATTCCTTTCTGGACTTCAGCATAACAAAACTAGCAAAAACATGTTCAATGAGTGGCCCAGAACATGTATGCTCTTCATTACAGGAAGCCTCAAGAACGGACGCCTTAACTGGTAGTTTCCCCACCCCTATATAGACCCAACCTATTTTAATCCTTATCACTGAAACCCGCAAAAAGGCACCCCTAATGGGTACCCACCCCCCCCCCAATTTTTACGAACCCTACACCCTAACCCTTACACTCTGAATTGGGACCCTATACTGGGACTTGGCCACAAGTACTGTTCCCAAAATCGCGATACTCGCATAAAAGGGATCCATATCAATAGGACCCCCACCTATGTTATAGTCAACTTAGGGAAGTTCTCATCTATCCCTTGCAGCAACCCTCCATCCTATATCCAATCTCAACGAGGGTGCCGCCTTACCATGATGGCAGCCTACACGATGTACAGACCTCAGGCGCCGTTTTTTCGGGTAAACCCCAGTAACACCGCGTTCCTTAGGTCTAAGGGTTCCCAAGAGGAGGATAAGAATCATACTCCATATTGTGGACCATAGTATCCTCAAAAAATACTACAGACCTGGATTTGGGGTTGAGCCGCTTTTCTGATGCCGGTTTTAGTGGCCAGTGAAGCAACCGCAAAAGCAAATGGGAAAATACGATATTACGCGACCTTAAAACATATATAGATAAACCAGACGTGGGGGTATATATGTATATATATATGTGTATATATATATGTATATGTACATCCGTCTGTATCTGACCACCTCTTTTCGTGCAGGTCGCTGTGAAATATCAAATAGACACGCAAGCGGAAAATGAAATGGAAACTACTAGATATTTGGTTCTTGAGGGATATACAGGAATATGTCAGAGGGTGGTGGTCATGTAGGGAGGAAATAAAGATTCTATACAGCAAAACAGAATGGACATGAGAACTTGAACCTGGATATAAATGTAAGCATATGGGTATTTCCGGCTAGCTCGTGGTCAGCAATGCACGTTTGGATCGGGGTATGTTTGGGGCTAAACCCTAAAGCCTAAGACCCTGGGATATGTTTCAATTGTCAAGGTATGGTTCCAGGCATGTTTTTGGCTATGTTTCGTAGGTACATGGCTCTTGACCAAAGCGACCTTGTGGGGGTGGGGGTATGTTTTGGGGTATGTATCGGGCTATGTGTCGCCGGGGCCCGGGGGTGGGGGGGTGGGTCAAACATGCGTCCTTATATACACAAATTCCTGACATGCCATTTGAAGACAACCATATAGGGTTTAGGGTTAACTTGCTGGTTGGTTGTTGGGGGGGGGTTGAAATATGAAACATAACACAACAAAAAACTGCTGTTGAGGGTTTAATGGGAAAGGGAACGGAATGGAACCTACTACATTAGTGGGGATGACACAAAATAGGTGCTACCATGCGGCTCTCCTCATTCATTCATTTATTCATTCATTCAAACCGTTCCGTTCCATTCCATTCATTCATTTGATTTTGTTCGTTCCGTTCCATTCCATTCATTCACTCCCTACTAACCTACTAACAACTAGAAAGCTTTGCGTTGATGCCATACCTGGGGAGCTTGCCTAAAAAGTTATTTCTACGCGGCTGCTCTTCTTCCCCCTATAGAACTGGAATTTCAGGCTCCTTGAATGCGATGAAGACGAACTCCAAAAGGTTTTAAGCGCTAAAGTTGCCAAAAAGGTCCACGTAGCTATGTAGTATATATTTGATCCCTAAAGTAGGTCTATGGGAACCCTTTTGGGCCCTAAGTCTATACCATGTAACTACAGGGGCCTTAATAATTACCTTTTAACGGCATCAGGGGGCCGGGGCCGGCTTGAAGCATGCCACGGGCCTAGATAATTACCAATATCATTATGGAACCATGATCTTGGTAATTATCTAGGCCCCTATAGTACATGGACCCTTTGAGTTAAAGAAAGGTCCAAGAAAGGAATCCCAGCCTGCAACACTTGAACCCCTTGCAGCGTCCCTACTTGGAGGGTCGGGGGACCTTAGTACGTAGGTTAATAATGCAAACAAGGCACCTGGGGTTGTACAAAAACTGCGTCAGCATTTGCTCTTCCGATGCTATCGGTCTATCTAACTCCCACCATCTTTCCAAGCAAAATGCGCGCCCTGCAATTCGGCACGTGTCGAAAAATAGAATACGCGAGGGATGATTTTCCAACCCCACCTTTCTTTTCGTTTTTCATACTACTTATAAAGGTCAACCTCTTTGGTACAATAGCTATCATAAGATTACATAGAGCCCATAAACTTTGTCCTGCTAGTTTTTCTACGACTTCTACTACTACAACTACTGAACGACTACGACTGCCACTGCTACTCCTCCTACCACTGCTACTGTGGCTGCTAACTACCGGGTAGCAACAACAGTACCCTATTCCCTAAACCTGGTAGTAGTAGCTGTAGCGGCAGCAGTGGTAGTAGTGGTCGTGGTAGTAGTAGTAGTAGTAGTAGTAAACCATAACAGTAAACAACCCTGATAGTAGCAGTAGTACTCAGCTACTAAGCCACTGGTTCCACAGAGCTCGGGACAGGCTGGCCTTGGTCTCGAGAGCCAGATTTTGCGCGACGTAATCCGAACCTGAATACTGGGGTTGCTGTTAAGGAACTTGTTTTAAGTCACTATATTCGGGGTATGATATACGGTTTACGGTATAGGGTTTAGGAGCTTAATTTAGGTCATTATATCGGGGGTATAATATACGGCTTGAGGTATAAGGTTAAGGAACTTAATTTAAGTCACAATATTGGGGTATAATATACAGTTTAAGGTATAGGGTTTAGGAGCTTGACTTAAGTTACTATACTGGGGAGACCATATTAATTATTATGTATAGCCATTCTGGTAACTTAAATTAAGTTCCTTAACAGCAACCCAGAATATGCGCAGCGATTTCAGCGCTCAGGCATGGAGATTATCTACTGATGCTTGCGGGGGAGCGGGGGAGTAAACTGGGTTATTGGATTCCGTAAGCAGAACTACTTCCCTACTCACCCTGCAGGACTTGAATATTTTGGGGGAATTCTGTAAGCTGCGCTCCATGCCAAGAGTGGTAGGCTGAGAAATTGGACTGAGATTCGGGCCATGCTTGAAGGACACGGCCAGTGCGCCACCTGGGATTTATATATGTCTCCTCCGAGAAATAAGGTCTCTCTTATACCCTTGTACTCCCCACAACGTTAAAGCATCCCGCTACAAGGACCTCCAGAAAGGGGACAGCGAAGTCTCAAAAAAATCCCGGCTGTAGCTATGTGACATAGGCGTACAGCGACTGAGGGGATCAACTCTGCTGAGAATTTCACGATCTGGCGTAACTTCGGCGCTCCATGTGTCCTGTTTGACGGCAGGCCATGCACCAGGATCGATTCAGGCTCGCTGGAGACAAGTCTCCATGATCAAGCCAAACCCGCCTCCCGAGATAACAAAACGCTGTATCATTGTATAACCCCTATCAAACCCCAATGTAACCTTGCATGCTGTTTAGATTTCCATTTATTTCTAACCCAAACATCCCAAAGGTCCATGTAGGCACATGGTGTAGACTTAGGGACCAAAGGGGTTCCTATAGACCTACCTTAGGCACCAATTATATACTATATATAGCTACATGGACCCTTGGGTATAACACAACCCCTGGATGAATAGGCTGGACTCTCCTCCAGCTCCGTGTTGTCACCCTCTCCGTCCTCCTGGTGTTGGGTTCAGGGTTTAGGGTTCAGGGGTTTAAGGGTTTAGGGCGTAGATCAATGCCAGGTACTGTAGGGGCCGAAACATTTGGCAATATCATTCTGAGACCGGAATGAATTTTACAGAGCACCTGGAACCAATATGGTAGTTTCCCAAAATAGGGGGACCCCAATACAGACCCCCAAATCTATTATCCTTATTGTTTATTATGGAGGCCCCCCAAAAACTACCCCTAATTTTGGGAAACCCCCATGTTGGTGATCATCCCTGCAAGCCCCAATATAACCACAGTTTCCATGGCATTGTTCAGGTTCCTTTCCATTTGATTCTCCCTAAACTCTTCTAGTCCCCCTTGAGTAGATAGAAAAATGAGGTATATGGGGATCCTATTATAACGTACCCAAAGCGATATTCTATCTACTGAAGGGGGACTGTAATCCTAAACCCATATATCCCCTGCAAAGGGACCTATTTCTGCTTGGCAGTGGCGGCAAGGCATAAGCTGTCCTTCAGCGCAGGAATGGAGAATGCCGACCTCAGCCCACAGCAGCATCACTTTGCTGGACAGACTCTACTCTAGTGAGGACCCCAAACAGGGAACCCAACAACATAGTGTGAGTATGAGCACGAGACTAAGAAGTTCCTCCTGTTTTGTTGGGGCTCCCTGTTTGGGGTACCCATTAGAGTCCTTTTAACTGCAGCAAATGCTTTGAAGAACTTGCCTACTCCTACCACCCCTCCTCTCCCCCAAGCTGTAATTACATCTATACAGAGCTAGGAATAATGCAGGATCAAATGCAACGACAATGGAGAAAAAACGGAAACTTCTAAAGGTGTAGGAGCATCTGCCCTAAGCCTGAAACCCTAAACCCTATCGGCTGCAAGCTTCACCCTAAACCCTAAACCCTGAACCCTAAATATCCTAAGCCCTGAGTTTGTGTGCTAGGCTCCGGGCGAGCCAGCAGCAGCGTCGCTGCAGTAAACCGTGCCAGACCAAGCAGTCTCATAGCCCTGCTTGGAATGGCTGTAATTACCTAAACCCCAAAAGTATGCAAAAGAATGGCCTTTAGAGCTATTATTATGGATATAGGGCCATTATTTTACATATTTTGGGGGTTTAGGTAACGGATAAACAGAGGCTAGAGCGGTTCAGGGTGTAGGGTCTCTGAGTGTATTTAGTGTATGTAATGTATGCAATGGTGAGATATGTCGTTGATGGAGGAAATCTTGCACCACCTAGGGCCCCAAACCACTGCAACTACTGGGACTTTAAGGACTTCAGCTGGCACATGAGTGCCTCAATCAAAAGCATGGGATGACCGTTAGAAATCTTAAGCCTTAAGCACCTTTTTCTTGCAACACCCTAATTCCACCTAGCGTCTCCTGGCGGAACTCTCTCTGTTGTCAGATATACCAATTGTATCAAGCATGAGAAAATATAAGGCGAACATAGGAAGCACAAGGGTTTGCTAGGTTCACACAAGGGCTTACATGGAACGGCACACACACACCCATGGCTGCCAGCATCGGATGCCTGCCTCGCCCAAAGGTCTGAATCGCAATGTCGTTGCAAGCCTCCGCTTGCAAGTCTTCTCCAAAGGGTCCATGTAAGTATATGGTATATTCTTAATTAGGGTCCAAAGCATGTACCTACTTTAAGGGACGAAGAATATACTTATGACTATGCGGACCCTGTGGTCAAATCTTTGGAGACCCTTTGCAAAGCACGGCTGCAACTACGTCAGCTGCGAGCTTCAGCTACATGACGCGCGGCTTCCAGAAGGAGAAATAGGGGAATCTCAACATATTCCCAGATGTACTTGAAATCGACTCTCATCCTACTCTCGGTAACCCCCCTACATACCCCTATATAACCACTAATCACTAATAGACCCCGTATATAATAGTTTCCATTTTCCATTATCCTCATATAACCACTATATACCCCCAAACAAGAACTCCTGACTTTGCAGACCCTCGCGTAAGAACAGCAAGAGCAGTACCCTAAGGGTCCAAGGACCCAAATAATAGGGTTTTAGGGCCCAAATACCATTAATAAGGTTGATTTTTTGTTGCACGACCCTGATATACTACAGTACCACAATTCCCAAGGTATCCACAATATTATAATATTTGGGCCCTAAAGCCCCATTGTTGGGTGCTTGGACCCTTAGGGGTAGCGCAAAGGCAGCAGCGACTCTGAGGGTTCCAGAGCATTGCTCGGACGCCAGTGCGCCTGGTGATAGGGTTTAGGGTTTAGGGACTTGAGGGTTCATGAGACTTAGGAACTACTCATGGCTGGTCTTATCACCCTGCTGATATTTGTATAACTTAAAGAAGTTCAGTTAGGGGGTTTACTGGGTTTGGGGCTTAGAGCTTAGGATTTACATGGGTGAGACATCCAGAAAATCGATGGAGGAGAGAGAAGTTGGAGGACCTCCTGACTTAGGAAGTCTACCTGAATACGCGTTGTAAGGAGAATGGGTAGAGTTAACGACTAATTCAAACCAGTAAGAATAGAGTGAGGTCTCCAGTTAATTCAGGGTTTGGGGTTTAGGGCTCATACGGCGGATACTAAAAAATCCTGCCCGACCCTAAGTACCATATACCTCGGGAATTGAAGTACTATAGTATAGTAAGGTCATGCAGGACTTTTTATATCAACAGTAAGTCTAGAACCCTAAACCCTAAACCCTAAACCTAGACATAAATTCTTGAAGGCTGAAGAAGGCTCAACTCGAAGGTTTCCAGTATGGGCTCTTGATCCTGGTGTCCTTGCTTCTATATCCTATAAAACCCTACCATTATTACCATTACTACTAGTCTTACTATTATTGTTATGATTACTATTATTACTAATTAAGCGCAAGGAAGGGCCCATAGGTAGGATCCAGGGTTTAGGGTTTATCTCGTCACGCAAGGTGATCCGACACAGTTTCTATGGTGTCCCTCGTGGTGTTTTTGGACGAAAGTACATGACGCGTACATCACGTTATTGGTCCTTAAAGGGGGTAGGGCAGAGCGCATACATGATATATAATAGGGACCAAAACGGAGATTCTAGGTTCAAGTACGCATGGCAGCCACTCCCCCCCACTCCAACCTTTGGGGCTGAAGTTTTGGGCTTTAGCGTTTAAGGTTCAGGGTTTGAGGCTTAGGGCTCATGGTTTAGGGTTTAAGGTTTAAAGGTTAGGGTTTCAGGTTTAGGGGCTTCGAAGCCCCAACCCCAAACCCACCCCTTCAAGGACTGGTAAGTCGTAGCACTTCTCAGGATGGAGGGCACCCCCTACGTTTGACCAGAGAGAGATCATCCCTCTCGACGCTGGGGGATTACACGGGTTTAGGGATTTAGGGTTTAAGGTTTGGGGACCCTGTGGGATCATACAAGGTTTAGGGTTCAGGGTTTAGGGTTCAAAGCACGTAGCAGTCCATGGCAAGTATGTGTGGAAGACAACTCTTCTTAAGTACTCCTTTCTCCCAAATATTGCCCTCTCCACCTCTTCCCACGAACACAAGGATAATATCTGATATTGGGGCGTGTACACGTGGAGACTCATGGCTACGTTTATACCATGGGCTCCCTACTACCCCCCCCCTCTATTACTACATTTCGTTTGAGGTAACCCTAAACCCTAAACTCACTTGATTCAGGCACTTAATCTAATGAAGGGGGAACCTGGGTGGATAGTAAGCGGACAATGGTGGGGAAGCCATGGAAGACTAGTGTCCTCTTTTTGCTGCACCACTCTTAGGATTTAGGGTTTAGGGTTTTTTTTACAATGGCAACTATAGGAGACTAGCCATGGTATACTACCCGGGTAACTACTTGGGCCTTCCCCTACCTAGTCCACAAGCCCATACGACCACTGGACAGACCCAGTTTTCGTCTCATTTTCCATGCTTTTCTGTTATTTGATTCTCCGCTATACCCCTAAGAAGAGATTCCTAAACTCCAAAACCCATATCCTAAACCGCGAATCTACGAAAAGCTATCCCTGAACATAAGCCATAAACCCTAATCAGCAGATGCTAAACCCTGAACCTTGAAGCCAAATGCATAAATTAACCCCAAGGCCTTAACCCTACACCGCGAATCCTAACCACTAAGCCCTCTAAGGCCTGAGCGCTGAATCTGACTGCATAAAGTGAACCTAAAACCTAAAGTCTAAACCCTTGAAGCCCTAAACCCTAAACCCTGCACCCTACACCCTGAAGCCAAAAGCCAAGCCTCAATCGACTGACCCCCAGCGAGACGTAGGCGCCGTTCTTCCTCTAGGCACCTAAACGCTGCAGATCATGGAGAATCGAAGGTGCAGGGTTTAGGCTTTAGGAGTTCAAGGAATTTCAGTTTTAGGGCTTAGGGTTTAGGGGTTTGAGATGAAAGGGTTGAAGATTAAGGGTTTACGGAGTGTGGAAGAGGAAAAGAACGGAACAACGAATTGGAAATGACATGGAAACTAGGCTTCTATAGTGGGAGAAACCAAATTATAACCAGTGACTATCCAACGTTTTCAGGGTGCGCGGCCGAAGTAATCATGGCCACACAGACCCTAAACCGGAAACCCTGAAACCTTAAACTATTCTTAAAGTACAGCCCCAGGGGACCGGGACTGTTCCTTGTTGAAATAATGTCGACGTTTCATTTCCAACTTCCTACTGGTGATTTAGGGTTAGGGCTTAACTGGGTTGTAGCAGATGCAAATAACTAGAAGCTACGTATGTTCCACCCCCTCAGCTTTGAACCATAAATCCCAAACCACCCAATGAAAGCTAAACCCAAACAGTGAAAGCTGCGTGACATAGGGGTCAGCTATTCAGAGTAGGATCTTCTTGGCTTGGCTGGGGCTCACTTCGGGTCTACTACATCGGCCTAAATAATTACCAATATCATTTTGAGGTCCGTTTGAGGTATCATAGACCATAATTCTACAAGGAATATGGAACCATAATATTGGTAATTCCCTAAACCCTATTGTTTAGGCCCCTGTAATTAAGGCATTAAGGTTTAGGGTTTGGGGTCATCCTTGCCTCTTTGAAGATTTGAATCTCTACTATGATCTTAAGGCTGAAAACAGCTATAGTCCCCCTTAAGTAGATAGAATATGGCTTTGGGTATGTTATAATAAGATCTCCATATACTCCATATTCTATCTATTTAAGGGGGACTATAGCCAGTCATGGGCTTGGCCGACCCTTTTCGACTCATCTTTATAAGCCAAAACCCTAAACCCCAGACCGCGTGCGTCACAGGGCTGAGGGCTTGGGGCTGAAGGGCGTGCTGGGGAAGACATTTTGGGGAAGTCATGTTTGGGGGTGAGGGCACTTTGAGGAGTGCGAAGACTAATATCGATGGCTTGAGGTTGAAGATTTAAGGTTTCGGGTTCAGGGGTTTAGGGGTTCATGTGCGGGCTTTCTAGAAAAGCTCATGCTACAACTAGCCACGTGTCAACGTCGGAGCCTCCAATGCATGCCATGAGGCCCAGGTGCATCCCTTGACTCCCAAGCAATCTCTTAGCCCTGAACTCTGAAAACACGCAGAAAAGAATTTGCCCTGGCGCTGGCACGGTGGGTGAGGATTCAGGTCATATGTAAAGGGAGCTCAATACAGACACCAATAAGTTATAATCCTTATGAGAACCCCAAAGAGGACCCCTAAGTTTAGGAAGCCCCAAACCCTACATATCTCTACATAAACCCCGTATAGCCCCCTCTCTCTCCCTCCCTCTCTCCCTATAGATAGCCCAACATCCTCTCTTGAGACATGTCTGCTCAAGCGCAGCCCCGAAGCAGCTCGATGTCCAGACTTGAAGCGTTCGTCAGTACCAGGCGGGGACGCAAGGTAACAACCTCCCACAGGTGTAGGATACCCGGGCCCGGAACAAGTAAGGATCCAACAAGTGAAACCTCCCTGAATACCCTGATTACTACCTTGGGGGAACTTGGGGATTATTGGGAGGCTTCATTTGCTGGATCGGGCTTAGGCTACTGCATGGTTCAATTTTCGGTCTCAGGGTTTGAGAGTCAGGCTCATGTCCGAACAAAGACATCGTTTTTCTGCTGTATCCCCAAGTGCGCAATACACCTTAAACCCTAAACCACCAAAGCCCTACATCCAAATGGTCCCGGGTTTACGGTTTAGGGTTCAGGGTTTAAGAAATAACTACACTAAGGAACCTAGGGGATTGTTGGGAGATTCCATTTTTGGGGATCCTCTAAGAGGGGCAGGTCGAGGTACAGCATACTTGCTGCTGCCTTACTTTTCCTGGAGCCTGGAACTGTGTAAACTGCATCATAGGCCCTAAACCCTTAACCTCCAACCCGGACCTCTAAACCCTCAACCCTAAGCCCGACATGCAGGGTACGTTCAAGCTGCTTCTGCTACTTTTTGCGGATGCGGCTAGTCCAAGCAGAAATCGTAGCCCCGGGAAAAGGGGTCCGCTCTGGGGCTATGCGGAAGGTTGTCAAATCTATAGTTCTGCTTCCCTGTATATAAGATATTAGGTAGTTTGCAGATATAGGGGAATCGCAATATGGACCCGAAAATGCTATCGTCCTTACTATACTATTATATGAAGGGACCTCCAAAAAGGTAGCCCTAAGTTTGGGCAACCCCCAGGTGTACATAACATAAGACAGCCCAAACAAACAAGGCACCCCAGAAATGACTGAGGTGCCCCAAAAAAGCAGGACTCATAGCCAAGGGCTGCCTAAGACCTCCCGAACGCCTGCTTCTCTAAAGCTCCCTAAGATCCCCCCGGTTTAGGGTTTAGGGTTCTATGAAGTTTTCTTGAGGCTTCATCGCTAAGTTTGCTCCAAGAAAGAGATCGCCTGGCACCTGGCGACGAGATCTCTCGGATCGGCCATCAGCTCGTCAGCGACCTAGGGATCTATAGTCCCCCTCAAGTAAATAGAATATGGGATATATGGGGATCTTATTCTAATATACCCAAAGCCATCTTCTATCTACTTTAGGGGGACTATATCTAAACATGAGGGGCCCTGCAGGGCCCTGTCAAGGGAGTCTATAAGGATATGTCGAGCTTAGGATTCGGAATTTAGGATCTAGGGTTTGGGCATAGGGAATGATTACCTAAACCCCTAAAGTATGTAAAAGAATAGCCCTAAACCCAGAATAATAGCCATAAAGGCCATTATTTTACGTTCTTTTGGGGTCCTGGGGATGACAGGGTCTAAGGTCGCCAACTCAAGTCTGGGGGATTCCGGGTTTAGGGTGTAGGGTTTAAGGTTTAGGGTGGGGTCATGACATTTTCCAAAAGGTCTACCACTCCTGACCCAGAGCCCCTATAGGCTCCCACACTGGAGCCACCAAGACGACCCAAAAGGTTTGAGTCTGGGGATTAGGGACTTTGGTTTGTTGGGCTTAGGGGAGCAGCTATTTTATCGGATTCTTAGGGGTGGGTCGGTGGTTACTATTAGGGGGAAGGTTACGGTATTGCACCCTCAGGTTTTGGATGCGTTAGGTAGCCTTGGGAACAAGCCCATGGTGCTACCATCTTACTATCAGTACTGCTTGGGCACTGCCCCCACCCTTGCTGTAATAGTAAGGGTTTCAGGTTTAGGACTTCTTGTACCAGGATTATTATCCAACTGTTACTGAATTGGGGCAGAGTCCATAGTACTGCAGTCTGTGTTGCTACTATGTGATCGTCTCTTCGCCTGCTTATCCTGTACTTACACTGTCAACTCGCTTGACGGCAACGGACCCTTGAACCCCAGACCTTGAAGCCCTGAAACCTAAACCCTAATTCCTAACAGGGTGTAGGGTGTAAAGTTTCGGGCGTAACCCCAAGAAGCCATGGACCTGAAACCATCCTCACCCTGCGTACCCAGAGATGGGATGTGAAGGTTGCAAACAATTTGGCGTCCTTTTGAAGGAGATATAGCGTTTACTAAGGGGTATATAGGGACGTGTAAATTTTCGGGTTTCAAAAGATTAGTGGCCCCTTTTGGGGGTCCTTATATCAAGACGTGTAATATGTCAGGGTAGGGGATTAAATAAATGATTAAGGTCATTTAGGGTTGCACACCGCCCAAGCAGCCAAGAAACCTTAGCCGTAAACACACGCCTGACCCTTGCAGAAGAAACGTTCATCCCCATTGCAAAAGAACCCAATCTTCCTATTGGGGCGGGGGCAACCAACTTGGGCCGATCCTCCCCTCCCCCTGATAATGAAACCCCCCACCCCCCAGCAATTGACATGCCCAGTGAAGTACCGTTGTATAACGTGAGGAATAGCTGTCATGAGAAGTGGCGAAGTGGGGGAATCTTATGACGGGGGTTGGCTTGCCTCAATGCCCAGGTTCCTTTTTTGGGAGAAGGGGTTGCTGCAACTTCATGGTATTCCGGATCCGCCAGCATGAACGCCATGTCCCCCTCCTACTCCAATGTAACAAAAGACCCTTAGCTGAAAAATACTTGCATACTTAGGTGGACCCCCCCCCACCCCGTAATAGCGGTATACTAAGAGTATAGGAGGACCCGAACATAGTAACGATTATATCCCATATCGACACTATTACTGGGCGGGGGTCCACCTACCGCAATACAAAGTTCTACGCATAAAGAAACTGCCCAGGCGTTCCAAGGTATGTGTCTACGGCGCTATGTGGGGGTAACCATTCTTAAGTGCCGATGTATAGCATATGGTAGGTTGTCAAAACGATGGTATGGCAGCTAAAGTTTAGGGCACCCCAAAGTGCCGATATTTGTTGTCACCTGCTATGTTCGCAATGCAGAAGCTTTTGGGGCTGATCTGTAAATTATCATTTCTCATCATAGAGCTTACATACTACACTATTACACATAACTATATGGATTAATGAGGAGCAAAATGCGTACATACACTTGAGGGATCCTTCAGCAAGCAAACCACAAAGCTCATTCGGAACCCCATGCAGACCTCCTTCAAAAGAATATGATGATATGGTCTACAAAGGGCGCATTTTCAGGTTCTTCCTAAGCCCCGAAGCCATAACCCGAAACCCTAAACCCTGAAACTCTAAACCCATTTGGGGGAGATAAACTGTGGCCGGCCTGCAAGCAGAAGGTGAAATTGCCACAGGGGGTCTCCCAAAAGAAGGTCGCCCAACCTGCTTCAAAACTCCCGGGTCCCTTTGAGAGGTTTATAGTGGTCCTGGCTATAAACGTGTCTATACATATAGGGCTTAGGTCTAGGGTTTACGTACGATATATATATATATATACATATAGATATGTCCCTAAACCCTAAAACATATGGTCTCACCTCCTAGTCCCCCTCTTAACATGACATCCCTTGTATAACCCCCTGAGAGGAGTTTAGAGAAATTTATGGTGGTCATATACGGGTCTATGAGTATCTGCATATACATTTATATATGTAAAGTATCCCTAAGCCCTACACCCTAAACCATATGAGCTGTAGACTAAACTCCTAGAACCCCCCCCTAAAATAACACTGTATAATTCCCTTACACAGCCTTGGAGTTTAGACTATAGCTCACAAACCCTTAACCCTAAACCGTATATATACATATATGCTCATATATATATATACATATGTATAATATATGTATATATTTATCTATTTATGTTTTGTATAACATTGCATATATATATAGATAATGTGGCATCTGGTTTAGAGATTGGGGTTTGGGGTTTCCAATCCCACGCTTGGGATGCAGGTCCTAGGAGTTCCTGGTAAAGGGGTCCAACGATTGAAGGGTACGGCTACGGGTTTCGGGTTTAGGATTCAAGGCTAAGGGTTCAAGGTGTAGGGTTTTGGGTTTAAGGATCAGTGTTTAGGGTGGTTTAGGGATTAGGATTATATGGTTTAGGGATTAGGCAGTAGGGTGCTAGGGATTAGAGTTCAAGGATTAGGGTCTGGGGCAACGTGAGAAACGACCAAGTGTCCTCATTTAATGCAAAACACAAGGAACCCTCAGTCACATTTTGAGGTCTGCTCGAGGCAGCCTGCACCATAATTATGCAGGATTGGGGTTCAGGGTTTAGGAAGCAACCGCAATTCTTGGCAATCACCCACCTCCTAGAAATCCGTACACAGAAGTGGCTCGGGTGTTTCTCAAGCTTGAGGTAATGTAGGCATGAACGCGAGATTGATAAATGCACGCAAACTTGAGGCGTTCATAGGAAGCCTGCGGAAGATTCAACCTGCCTGTAGTATGGTTCTATGATGTGTCATGTGTTGCCCAGATGCAGAATTTGTGGGTGAGTGAAACGTATTCTCAGACATTGCCATTTCAAAAAATAACGCTCGTATTGGTGTACGCATGCTAGAGGGGAGTCACAGCTTTGTGTTCGTCAGGGACTGGTAACGTGCAGCCACTCAGTTGATACAGCTCCCTCAAGTACTTCCTAGCGCTTAGGTACGGCACAGCAGCAAGATGCATTAGGGTTATAGAACAGACGGTTTTCATTCGAGGTCTCCCAACTGGACACCCAACATGTACACTTCTTTTCTGCACTTACCAATCTTCCTAGGGATTCCTTGCTCTAGTTATTGGTAAGATTACATACAAGGTTCCTCAGGAGACCCTATATAATCCTACCATGAACCATAGCAATCACCCTAATTCATATAAAGAACACGAGCTTGCATGTTGCCGCATTCCGTGCCAGCATGGAGTGAAAACACTTTGCGAGTTTGTGCCACAGCAACTTTAATAGTAAATAGTAATAGTCATACTAATCGTAATACTAGTAATTACAATAGAAATTATGAGGTGTGGTAACCCCAACCCCCAAAGACGGGACCCTGCATTTCCACATTGAAATATCAAGACCCTATGTTTGTTTTTTTTCTCCTTTTTTTTTGCGGTGGTCGGGGTTAAGAACATCCTCGTCTTGAACCTTGCATGCTGGTGCGGTAGATGGGGGAACCGTGTGCCACTTAGGGTCAGTAGCATGTAGTTATTGGGGCACAAGGTTTTTAGAGTGATGCAAGACTTCCTGCATCAATAATTGCATACTCGCCTGGGCCACGGTCGCGGAAATCACTAAGTTACCAAAAGATGGGTACGGTAAACCTTATGGCTACCTCATAATGGAAATCGAACTGAGCTCCTTGATAGCAACCCAGGCAAGGTCAGGGACAGGAGGAGTCGGAACCGTGGAATCCCAGGGACTATGTTCCCAAAATGTTATTTGAGGTTTTATAAAGAGTTATAGGATGAAAGGCGCAGAAATGAAGGGATTTTGGTACCCGCGCCTGTCGAAAGCTGCTATTGATAGTTACAGGGCTGTAATTTGGCAAGTTTGGGGGACCTGAAGTCTGTAAAGCCTTAACCCCAAAAAGTCCCGCTCCTGCTAACGTAATGCCCTTGTTAGGGGTGGCCGCAATATCAGCTATAATCTGAACTCCTAGTATCCCCCTCAATAAGCCGATGATAATCCCTTGCATAACCCCCTTTTGAAGGAGTTTGAGACTACAGCTCATGTTGAGGTGGATGGTTTGGGGTTTATCATGTGATCAAGCAATCGCAGCGAAAATTTATGCAAGCGTGGCGGGTGGACTGGTAGGTGCAGGCAGACCTGTGCCACTGTACTTCTGGATTTCATTAACACACCCCCTTTGACGGGGCCTATTTAAGGACAACTCAGAGGGCTCAGGGCTTGTTAATGGGAACCCTAATTGCGCTAAAACCTAAGCCGTAAACCCTGAAAAGAGAAGCCATGACGTACTGGCGTGCACTAGATTCCGTTTCAGACGCTACCCAGAACAAGCCGGAAACCGCACAAAGGTGCCTACCAAGACTGCCAGACTGTTTGCTGTCCAGTGGCATTACGGCCCAGTAAAGGTATTGTTGATAGACTTGAAACCCCAGGGTAAAAAGGGACGCAGATCAAGTTTGATTTCATCGGCGAGGCATGAAGTCAAGTACTTCCGTACTTCCCAGTAGATGCCTAAGCCCTAAACCCTAAACACAACCCAGTAGAACAGGGTTTACAGTTTTGTAGGGCATAGGACTGAGAGTGCTTATCAAGCTGTCCTTCGGTTGGTGCTGAAAGTCGTGCATGACCGGACGATGAAACAATGCCATGATCCTCAAAGCACGCCATGCTCAAGGTCATGCAGGATTTTTGCAGGGGATATCCCTACCCTTCTGGAAGCCTGGTATAAATTGCAGGTTCAGTTGGTTTATGAGCCTTATACATAGCAGAAACTCAAGCACCAGATCAGGGAACATCTAGATTATCAAGTAATCCTTGTACGCCTTGTAGACCAGTACAGACAATCTCTCATGCACGAGACGAAGAATCAAAAGGAAGATCGTATGGGAAATGAAATGGAAACTGGGACGCTGTGGTGGTTTGTTTGTAGGGATTATATGTAGCTACTGGTTTAGGGTTCTCACCCGCGAATGGCTGTCGCATAAGTTAATTTCAGACCCTGGAATCAAGGAGTAACGGCTCACCCCTAAACCCTAAAACCTAAACTCTAAACCCTGAACCCTGAATCCTAAACCCTACACCCTGAACCCTTTGCAACAGGCTTCAGATCAACCCTAAACCCTAAACCCTAAACAAACCCTAGTGAGACCAAAATCTATCTAAGCTACCATCTGGAGCGACCGTGGGCGAGATGGTTAGACTTTGCCCTACACTTAGCCAGGCGGTTTAGGGTTATAGGGTTTACTGTAGGATGTAGGGTTTAGGGTCTATTTTGGAATAAAAATGGCGTACAGTAGGGGTTGGCCTGCGCGCAGGATCCTACAATGGACCATGCCCTCTGGCCTAAACACTACAGCCAAAGCCCCTTTAATTGCTGAAAACCGAAACCAATGAATCTACAAAGCTAAACCCGACGACCTCCTAAGCCCTTTCAATCTCAAGCCCTATAGTCCCCCGTAAGTAGAAACAATATGGGATATATGGGGATCTTATTCTAACATACCCAAAGCCATATTCTATCCACTTAAGCGGGACTTCAAAGCTAAAGCCTCAATTCAGCTAGCTTATGCACTCAAAGCTGAGGTCACTTCCCCGAAGCGCCAGCTGGTCCCCATTGCTTCCTGGGGCGACGGCTTAGGGTGTTTTAGGGGCTCTGTAGGGATATATCTAGGGGAATACAAAAAACATGGGAAACGCCTATTCAGGGCTTTGGTTTGAGGTTTAGGGTTTGAGATTCAAGCATTTGGTTTGTGGCTCAGGGTTCAGGGTTCAGGTGCTCCATGGCATTCCATACGGATTATAGTGGGAGAATACAGGAACTCTACGGGGATACATTGGGGAATTTCGTGAGTATACACTTCGAGGTTGGTGGCGGTCATCTTGCCTTTAGACATTGCATCTTCTGAGCTTCAGACGGTGATGAAACCGTAAGTAATTGTAAGTTGGTGCTGGTTATCTCATCATTGTATGGGGCGTCTGGGTCGGGTTCTATATAGGGATTCTATGCGGAAAAATGCCAACTACTATTCAGTGGTTGGGCTTCAGGGTTTCGGGGTTGCGCTTGGAGACCAGCGGATCTGTACGTAGTTTGGTGTTTAGCATGCCCAACTAAGTACCCTAGCGACCTCTAGGTGGGGACGGAAGACAGGACGTTCATGCAGGGCCCGAAGGTTAGTTGCCGGGGTGGCGTGGGAGTCATGTAAAGAATATAGATATTCACTCATCATGTTGAAAAACCTTCCAAAACCTTGTTGTGAGCATGCTAGTATTCATACATGTGCTTGTTTTTGGTTCCTTGGGCGTGTGGGACGGAGCTGTAGGGCCTGGGCTTGAGAAACCTCGAGTTTAGGACTACTGTTGAGGGCTGAGGGAATGAAAGATGAATCTGCTTCGGGGCCAGTGGAACTGACTAAATGGGTTCATGATGGTGAATAAGTGGGGTTTCTATGGGGCTTTTAGGGTTTACAGGTATGCTTACTGGTACTCATATAGTGGATGAGGATGTTGGAGGAAATCGTGTACCGTTTAGGATCCTCGGCATTGACACCCCGCCATTCAAACTTAGTAGCTCCAAATTAGAGTACCCGTAACAATCTAACATGCGTATGTATAAACAAATAAATATATGTATATATAAGTTGTTGCGACCCTGAAGCATTCCTCCCTGAATCCTCCCGACATGCCTTAGCAGGCAGTTTAGGGTTTAGGGCTTCGGATTTAGGGAGGTCTGGGGAACCCATAAAAACTTCTTGTCATCCTCCAGTGGAACAAATATGGAGCGCACGGTCATCCTTGTATTGGCTCCTAAGCCGTAGACCCTAGGGTCCCTTAGCGTCCCCCATTTTGAGAAATCCTTTTTTGGAGGTTTCCTCAACCAGGCTAGTGGGCGGTCTGCTTGAATGACACTTGAGTCGTTGATCCCTAAACCATAGATGGATGGATGGTCGTAACTGTGGCCATCTTAAAGTCTTGACGCTTCTCAATAGAGAGGCCCTTAAAGACCCACGGTATATGCGGAAACGATCAGGGGATTATTGGGGATGTGTGCTCTTTAGAGGCATTTCGTTTCGATAGACTCTGATGCCTGGAGGCTCAGGCCCTCAAACCCCTAACCCGTAAACCCCAAACCCTAGACCCGAAGCCCTAAGCCCGCACCCCACCTCCTAATAGCACGCATCCCTTGCTCCAATGTTGAGAGTATTCTGCACTATTGGGTGGTAGTTGGTTAAGTTGTTGTTTTAGATCTAAAGAAGTTTCCGGCGAGTAGTTTCCCCCACATAAACCCTACACCCTGAGCCTAAATCGAAAACTGCGCTGCGGGAAGAGAGGAAGGCACATGGGGTTAGTTGGAAGTCGTATACTTCAGGTTGTGGCTTCCCTGGGTTTAATGGCTGGCCTAAAGCCACATTTATGGGTTTAAGGAATATCATACCTGGCCTTGAGTTGCCGCTCGCGTGCCTTTTTTGGTTGGCAGCTGCGCTCATCTTTGATCACTTCGCGCCAACATGCTGGCGAAACCAACGTGAAACAAGCTAGTCCAACTGCTGAAATCGGTCGGCCTTGTACAGTTGATCCCTTGAGTAGGAGATTGTGTTTTCAGGGTTTCTGTAGGAGCTTGTGAAGTCTTAGTTTGTGCTATACGGCCACATAACATATCCACTGGCACAGAAACTCCCCGAAGAGACCTACTTTTCTCTTTTTGGGCTCATGCAGTTGGAGCGGACCACGCTGCTACAGGAAGCTTCTGATGCGTGCGCTTGCTCGTCTTTGCCTGCATGAGCTTCAACAGGCGTACCACGCAAGGCACATGAATTTACTTGAAAACTGTCTGACTGCTCAACAGGCTTGGGGTGTTGGCTTTGAAGAGTGCCCCGGGGCTTCAGGAGTATGAATAATACCTACTATGGACTCTAGATTCTGTACGTGGTAGGTAGTTTAAGCTATGTAAAGCCCTCAGGGTTAGGGCATCTTGTGCCAATTTCAATAAATGGTTAGCTACTCAACCCGCACACTGTCGAACCCAAGGTGCATAGAAGAAGAGCAAGATTCAGGAGTCCTCGATAAGGCATACAGAAACCTAAAACTCAAACTGCATGGTACTTTGAAGGCTCTTAAGATTCATGGACCGGCCTGCTTATTTTAATTGGAGAAAGTACTAACTATCCCAAACCTGCC
Organism: Symbiodinium pilosum; assembly: GCA_905231905.1. Taxonomy (NCBI): domain Eukaryota; class Dinophyceae; order Suessiales; family Symbiodiniaceae; genus Symbiodinium; species Symbiodinium pilosum. Next base: position 9,951 of record CAJNIZ010044139.1, on the reverse strand, counting down.
ACCTTAGTCGAAACACCTCTGAGCACTATCCTCCAAACACCAAAGCCTAGACCTAAACCCTAAACCCTAGACCGTGTTTTTGCACCAGGCTTGTAAGCATCTCGGCCTGGAGTTTTCCCCACCAGTTGAGCACTGCACTCATGACACTGCCCCTAGGGGAATGTTCAGAATTAACGTAAACCCTAAACCTTAAAACCGTAAACCGTTAAACCCCAAACCCTAAACCCTAAACCCGACTTCATCCGAAATCTCTGAACCCCAGACCCTTAACCACTTGCCCAGGCATGGACTGTCTGGACATCGAAGGCGAACTTTGGCCCCCCTCAGTGGCGGCCTAAAGCCTAAACGGCCTACACTCCCGAAAACTAACATGGAAACCCAAATATAAAGACTTCTGTCCTTCTAAAAGGGGGCTATATGGGTTTCCATGTTAGTTTGGGGGAGTGTAAACCTTGGGTTTAGGGGGTTCAGGGTCTAGGGTCATTCCAAGACCCCTTTACAGTAACTAGGGTTTAGTGTTTAGGGTTTTAACTGAGCTTGAAACCCTGCTCATAATCCTCCCAGCTGGGCTTATGTGGATTTCCCGAGTTACACATGAGGTTATAACCCCAGTTATGTGTAAGTACTACATCTGATGAACGCTCAAGTACACTGACCAAAAGTATTAGGACCGGAGTTACAAATATGATGCACCCTTCAAAATCATTTAAGAAACTCCTGCCTTGAGGGGGAATTACCCTAAACTCCAAACCCTACACCCAGTTTGTCTAAAGTCACTTTGGGCGATTTGGGGATTCCAGGGGTTTCATTGAAGCAGCCGCAAGTTAGGCACCCTAAACCCTTAACCCTAAAACCCTAAACCCTAAAACCCTAAAACCCTAAACCCTAAACCCGGGAAACCACACGCATACATAGTTTATTACGAATTGGGTAAGGGCCCTGAGCCGAGGGGCCCTTGGCTTGTATAGGGTTTAGGGTTTAGGGTTTAGGGCTTAGGGTTTAGGGTTTAGGGTTTAGGGTTTAGGGTTTAGGGTTTAGGGTTTAGGGTCTGGGGTCCAGGGTTTAGGGTTTAGGGTTACTACCAATATCATGTTGAGGTCTGCTTGAGGCACGCTATGCTACAATACTTCGAGGAACCTAGGACAATAAGTTTTCCAAACTATCCCTATAGACTCCCACAAGACCCCAGTTTCCATGTTATGTTCAAGTTTCTGTTCCATCTGCTTCTCCATTACGGAGGTAATATCCTTAAAGTGAAAACCCTAAACACTATAGACATACATCCCTATAACCCCTAACATAATTTGGGCAATCTATCCTTAGACATCCTCTTGCCCTCTTTTCAACGAGGTCGCATAACCCCCGCGCATATTTCCTTCAGGGTGTAGGGTCGAGGGTTCAGGGTTCAGGTATGTACAAAGTTGGGAGGTGCACATTATACGAGCCATGATGCTGGTATCCAAGACTGTAATTTTGCACCCTGAGGGCTTCTAACCCTGGATTTTGGGGCCACATATCCTGCTTGAAGGCTATACTCACCGGCTTAGCGATCCAAACCCGCGGGTACAAAGGACAACTTCATTGAGGCAGCGGTACTACTCATCCTAAACCCTAAGCCCTAAACTGCTGCAGCCCAAATCGTGAAAATCCTCTACCTATCCGGAAAGCTGCTACTGTCTAAGGTTAGAAGTCTGGGCCCCGAATATGGGCCCTCAGGGATTCTAGGGAACCTTAAGGGTACATATAGGGTATATAGTAGGGATATAAGGATCCAGGGTTAGGGGGCCATTCTAGGTTTCAACCTTAGATACTGCGCGCAAACCTGTTGCAGCTAGGTGGGCGTATTACGCAGGCATACAGGCATATAGATATAGGGACATATCCGAATAGTGGAGAATCACATGGCAAAGAAATGGGAGAATAAATGGAAACTGGGATGATTTAGGGATCCAAGGCGTATGAGCTAGGCAGGCATATTACAAAACGCCAGTGTTATCCATCATCCATACCAGGGAATGTCAGAGACTATACGATATTACCTGCTTATCAATTCGGCTTTTCCACTACCCAGCCTTACAAGAGTGTGGAATATATTACTCACACAGCATAACAGTTGACTGACATCTCGTGATTTGCGGACGGGCCGCGCCTGGAAAAGGGAGATCTCATCCAACCCCTACCCTAGCTCCGCCCCAAGCTTCAAATAAGGTATACATACAGCTTAGTTAAGGGCCATTTGAGATTTCTGCAAATCGTGGTTGGAGGTGTGGGGTGTTAGGATGGGGTTGGCATAGGATCCTGTGATGGTGGTAAGAGGCCCTTCGGCAGGATGGCACTAAGGAAGGCACTACAACCCTAAACCCTAAATCCTAAACGCGGCTGGGCTCCTGGGTGCCCTGCGAAACCCCAAGGATGTGTGGGAAATACTTATGGTCTCTGGTGAGACTTTTAGAGGGGCTGTTCTGAGAAACTCCCAATTAGCTTACTGGTTCTTAGTAGGGAATATAGGAATATCTCATTTAAGGATCATTTAGAGAGTATATTCCCTTATTGCCTCCCCCTAAACCCTAAACCCTAAACCCTAATCCCTAAACCCTAAACCTAGGCTTCGGCAGTATGGGCCCCAAATCCTGCAGCTGTGGCACAGCCAGTATTGCCAATGCAGCTCCTTAGCTTGCAAGCTTATATAGGGGACTATATACTCTCTTCCCCGATAACCAGGGCCAAAAAAGTTCAAACTTTAATATAAAGACCAAATTAAGGAAGGCCTAAAAGTTTTAAGTTCTTCCATTGGCTAAGTATAAGTATAGGGTTGACGATTTAAGGTTTAAACCCTATAGGACCCTATACTGTAGGTCTCCTTAGACATATAAAAAACAAAATAGATTTTATAGTTCCTTAGGGTTCTATTATAAACAAAAACTCAAAACTAAATAGTTCTTAAGGAGACTATGGTATATACCGGTAGGTAAACCTACTAAGCCCTAAACCTGAAACTCTATATAACCCGAAACCCTAAACACCCTAGGTACCCCTATATAAGCCTATGTACCGGCAGGTAAACCTACCGATCTAGGCTTCAGGGATGCCACGGGATTAATGCGGCTTCTGAAAACTGCACATACTGTATGTTGGGTTTAGGGTTTAGGGTTTAGGGTTAGGGTTTAGGGTTTGGGGTTTAGGGTTTTAGGGCTTAGGGTTTAGGGTACCTGAGAAGGAGCCCACGCTCCCCACATGACCGCTACATGCACCTAGGGTCCTGTCGGGCCCACTGGAACCATCCCAGGAAAGGATTGACTTGCAAGAACGTGCGTCTCCGCCGAGAAGCCCCCATCACCCGGATGTTGGAACTAGTGGGGTCTGTCGCTGGCCTAAACCCTAAAACCTAAAACCCGTCTACGTACAGCCTTCATAGTTTCAGCTGGCTCCTGACTTTGCAAAAACAAAGACTCGTTCATGGAACTCCTAGGTAAGGCTGAGCCCGAAGCCCTAGGCACGAACCCCAAACCCTGAACCCTAAAACCCGGAACGCTGGCCGTCCTTCCATGCCCATTCACAAAGGGTCCAAAGTACTTATATGGTACAAAGTATGGTTTCTGTAGTAGTAATTTCCCTTATGGATTGGGTAAGTATACCCTAAACCCTAAACCCTAAACCCTGGGTACTTAGGACCCTTTGGGTATTGTTGCAGCTTGGTGGCCGGTGTGGCCTAGGCGGAGGCCTCCAGGCCTAGGCAAGAAGCAGCGGTTGAGGGGTTTGGGGTTTGGGGGTTTAGGGGTTTAGGGTTTAGGGATTTAGGGGTTTAGGGTTTAGGGGTTTAGGGTTTGGGGTTTAGACTGAGAACAGGAACTTTGGGTTTAGGGCTTAGGGTTCAGGTAACGAGCAGGGGCGCAGCATCTTTGGAATAGGGATTTGAGCATTTTATTCTGCAAAAAGCGTAACTAGAATGTCATTTTGGAGTATGCTCTACCGTAACTATAGACTAGAATATTGGAGAATCAAATAGCACAGAAAATGGAACATGAATGAGAACTGGGTTTATAGGGATTGCATGTAGGGGCCTAATATACTTAGAACCGAGCGCGGGGGCATGTTATACTGTAGTTGCACTATGCCCTGGCTACATAAGGATTATGGGGATTGCTTGGCAAATATTCAAGCTGCTACATATGGCAACAAGCATGGTTTTTCTTTCTAGAGTCTGCACGGGATGCTACCATTCAAGGGCTGTTATTCAGGGTTTAGGTCGGCGTTTATTTGGGGCCTTAGGTTTGCTTCCAGATTTGTGGGTCTAGGCGTTTGAGACGTCAACACTTGGGCTTTGGGTCCCAGGGTGTGGTTAGAGTCTGGGGTCACGCTGCTTGTGTCTTCTTGCGCGAATAATTGTCTGTATCTGAACCTGTCGGCGTAGGAGCGTATGCTCTTAAAATGTGGTTTCTGCGTGGTGTTTGTTGGTCTGGTGGAAGTTATCGAAAATTGGTACACCTTCCAAGCGGCGAAGCAGCAGTAACGAGTACATCGTATCCCCGGATGCTACATGGGACGATGGGTTCTGCTGTGGATGTGAATTCTGATTGGTTCGCACCAAAGCAGCTCTCAAAGTGAAGTGGAATGTTGGCTGAAGCGACGAGCAATCCTTGTCATCATTTGATTGATTTGCTTAGGCACGCAGGGCAGGCAAAAGCTGAGAAGCAGCTGTCCTTGCAGACTTGCATGCCACGTCCGCTTGGGCACTGCTTGGATTACGGGTGCTGCTAGGGTGGACGTGAAGCAGCACGCAGAAAGAAAGAGGAACTGTTACACAGACCTACACTTGATGGACAAGATCCAGCATGACTCTATACATCTAAGCCCTACTTGGAGGGTCCAGGGGGCTGTTAGTAAGTAGGATAATAATCCCTACAACCCATATAGTGACCCCGGCTATCCCATGATTAAGCTAGATACTAAGTCCCCCTGATCCTCCCAAGTAGGAATTCTTCTACTTTCGTCCATTCAGGGCCATGCAGGATTCGATCCGTCAACAGCCTGATAGGAATTTCTCAAACCTCTCCAAGAGAATCCTTCGGCTGAGGGTTTAGGGGTTTAAGGTTTAGGGGCTTAGTAGTTTAGTCTACACTCCTAGTATCCCCCTTAATAACCCCTATAATAGTCCCCTATATAACCCCTTTTAAGGAGTTTAGACTATAGCTCATACGCAACCTCCATCATCCCAAATATCCCGTGGGTCGCTACGGTCCCCTCGCCCACAAGCCCAGAAGCCCAAATTCTTAACTCCGAAGCCCTACATCTTCCCAACCACCTAATGCCTAAACCCCAAAAGTATGTGAAATAATGGCCTTTAGGGCTATCCATTATGGGTTTAGGGGTATTATTTTGCATATTTTGGGGGTTTAGGTGTAGGGCCCTGCATAATTCCCAAGCACTATCACGTTGCAGCATTTTTGGGGCAGCCTATACAAGAACTCTACAAGGAATGTGGGGCCATAATGTTGGTAGTTCTTGAGGCCCCCGCAGTGAGCCGCAGTACCCCCTTCATTACCCCCTTCAAATCCTAAACCCTAAAACCCTCGGCACTAAATCTTTGAACCCTAGAGCCTAGAACCTAAACCCTACACCCCAAAACCCCTAAGCCCTAAACCTTTGAACCCTAGAGCCTAGAACCTATAATTCCCCCTTAAGTAGATAGAATATGGGGTACATGGGGATCTTATCATGATTTGCACAAAGCCAGATTCTATCTACTTGAGGGAGACTATATCTGGAGAGTGTTGGCTGGTGC